>JAODTR010052082.1:0-17958 GCA_025399935.1 Amblyopsis rosae
TTGGGTCTGTTAGAGAGATAGAGAGAGAGAGAGAGAGAGAGAGAGAGAGAGAGAGAGAGAGAGAAAATAATTTAAAATTTAAAATTTTAATTTTTCGTAAATTGGGAAGTTGTTGGTTGCACTACAAATGCACGGGTATATTTCCTGTTATAGGAAGCCCCTGTTAGCCTCACAAGATCATCTTGATCTCACCAGCTTCAGCTTCATTTCACCGTGAGAATAAGTTTGGAAAGCCTAGGAATCATTTTGAATGTGTCCAAGTAGCAACTGAACTTACTGAACTTCAGCATCATATTGATAGCTTTACGGGCGTGGCTTAGGTTTGCTCATCCAATCAACTGCCAAGAAATATTTTGAAAGTACCTTGCCTTTACAAACAGTTTCAATGGACGGCTCCACAGATGGAGTTGTGACTAACTAAACTAACAATTCATCTGGCATTTCAAAATAAGGCTCTGTGAGAGGCATCAGTAAATGTTGACTATATTAGTTGTGCCTGCTGAGAAACCGATCATGGGAGATTGCACGTGAGACGCGACCCTGCGCTCATGCCGTTTGTGTAGATGAATAGCTTTAATTACAACACACCCTCCGTATGAACTAAAGGCCCTAATCCGTGGCGATTGGAAACGGTGGGTCTCAAGACTATAGACAGATAAAATATTGTATATTTATAAATTCAGCACTTCACAATGCATTGTGGCAGGAAGACAAAACAATGATGTATTATTTATATGATAAAATATCCTAAAAGTATTGTTGTATCAATACATGAAAAGCATAATCATCATATTTTCACTATCAAATTTACTTACAGTAACTTATACAGTAATAACTAGGCATACATGCAAGAAACCTACTAATGTAGACCTAGTCTATAGCCTAGGACTAGCCTACTACTGAACGAGCTGCAGCCTATCATTTTCTAACACATAATTAAGAAAGTAGCCTTCATTGTGGGAAAGAAAATCATAATTTTAACCAATAAGAATGCAGTTTAAATTCCAGTATAGACTACACATAGTATTTATAAAACCTACTGCAGTGCAGAGTAGCCAATGACTAGACCAGACATGCATTTAGGCTACTTATGCAGAAGAACTGCAACTAAACACTGCTAGCATTGGATGGCCGATGGAGCATTCAAAGCCATCAAATAATGTATTTAAGATGAAGTCGTTACCATTTCAACCTTGCAGTGAGCTGGGCAGTGTGCTGGCAAGACAGTTCAAAACAATGTGACACCGAGAATTGATAATAACCTTATGTCATGAGCTGTGTTTATGGTTTTAGGGTGAACATTCAAGTGGTTTATTCTTCTCCCCACACCTGCGGAGAACCTGAAACCCATAGGCTATAATACACTGCATATGAGGACCAAGCTCGATCGACTCATGATCCACCCAAGTCATGTGTTAGGCAAAACGCTTAAATCAATCATCTGGGTGGATATTCCCAGCTCTGTACAGCCTACAAATTGTCAATTTTCAATCAACATAAATGCCTAATTTGTCCCCCTGTTGTCTGTCCACTGTGCCTCATCCCCCTCTCACTATAGTGCCGTCCATTAGCCACTGACTGCATGGAGGACGGCTACAGCATACAGAGAAGCTGTGCAGAGAGGTGGGGCTATAAATCTCCAGCAGCCAGCCCCAGCATCTTTACCCCTGCATTCACCAGCTACAATTAAAAAGCTTTTACTATGATTCTAGTATGTCCCATTCCCTAAATAAAGAACTTTAGAACCAAGATAGTGTATAATTATCTCTCTAACATGGCACATGAGCAATATAGACTATACATAAATAAATATAGGCCTAAAAATATTCCACAGCCAACTTAGAACATTTTAATTAAATAGTCCAGACCTTGTTTACATGCGGCCTTCTAAGTGGTGTTCAGTCATTAACTCTAATTCTAATTAGCAACATAGAAACATATAGTTTGATGTAAGCTGAGGAAAGAAAGTCACCACAGAGGACACAGAGTGCAGGAATGGATAGGGAACCAGTCAAATAAGGAAACATCAACTTATGTCAAATTTGAGCTTTTAACAGTGAAAATCCCATATGAATGGTCACCCTTTTATAAATGTGGATATATTTCTCAATATATGGAAATAAAATATATTGCACAATACAGTTAATGTATAATAACATGCGCCTTTCAATACATTATCCAGATGGATATTATGTGCTGTTCTTGATTGTTTTCGTCTATTGAATTTTATCAAGTGCATTTTCCCATCCAGACCCCATGTATGAGGCAGTCCATCATCTTTCCACCAACGGTGTAGATTGACTCAGCATCATCATTTCATGGTTTGTGAGGTAATGGATATATGGATATTGGTGGTCTATGAATGCAACAAAGAAGTGAGGGGGTACTATATGCACTGTATGTGTTGAGGCCTGACAGAGGCGTATACCTTTGTACAACCTGCTGTTTTTCTTTTAAAGGGGTTTCTCCTGGTTCTGATGCTCTTTTGTCCAAACTGTACAAAATCAGAGCCACAAAAATGGCCCAGTCAAACCTGGCTGTCCCTAGTCACCCTTTGTTGCTTCCATCTGGTCACAAATATACAGTAATCTGCCAAGATGCAGGACCAATAGACGTAATATCTCATGCATGCTCGCTGCTGTGGCCTGTAACATTATAACGTCTTATGTTTTTATGTGTGACTTGTTTGTGTGTTGATTGATGAGGATTGTATATACTGCTGGTTGTGCATCAAATTGCCCCTCGAGGATAATAAACCACATATTTACCTTACCTTACCTTACCTCACCTCACCTCACCTCACATTACCTTACCTCACCTTACCTTACCTTACCTTACCTTACCTTACCTTACCTTATCTTAACCTTACCTCACCTTACCTTACCCAAGGTTCGTGGCTAACACGGAATGACTTGCAATGTTATATGCACTGTGCTTCCTTTATTTTTTTAAACGCAGTCTGGTCACAATATATTTTACTCATCCATGTAGATGCAGACTTGTAAGCAGACTCATTCACCAATTGCCTTCTAGAGGCAAATTCAAATTCATGTACGGCATTAGTGAGAGTGCGTAGCATTGTAAGTCTGCATTGTAAGCATACTAGCTTGTAGCTTATATACTTAACTGTAGGTCATAACAGTCCAAGAAGGACATTATGATTTTGTTATCTCATCACGGTATGGCACAATTGTCATTCCTTAATTGAAGGTATATTGCCTATGATTATCCAAAGTGTGAATTTAACTTAATGACTCTATTAAATACTCTAAAGAGCTGTTAAATATTTACCACCCTGTCGAACCTGACCATTGCAGGCCATTGCAGCATGCATGCCACAGTTAGGCTCACCATATTCAAATGGGAAACCCTGCTTCTAAGTATCCTCCTGTCTCTCTCTTCAAGCCAGGTTATCTTTAGTGCACATTGAATATTTATATAGCAGGGGTGCTGGGGAGTCGGTCACTGATCTCTAAGGTGACTTGCCAGGCCTTTGATGAGGGTGCTGGTGCAAGGGGATTGGCCTGGGACGAAGTCACATGGGAGAGAGTGTCTCCTCCAAGTGTCACTTCCTTCCATCAAGGCAAAGGATTTATTTATTTATTTTTTGTTCTTGCTGTTTCTCCTCCCTATGTCTCGCTGTCAATCAGAGAATGAAGCATTTGATTACTCAGCTCACACCAGTAAAAGTATATCCTCTGTATCGCTAATACTGTATCAGGACGGTGATCTAAATACAGATTCACCGTTTGTTTGTTCTTAACCTCTCTAAACATGTCACTTAGACCGATGGCATGCGTTCTCATGATCATTACAGTCTCATTACTGTTTCATAATAGAAATAAATTATAAAATATTGCTGGTGGCTTCCAATGCACTGCTGCCAACCGAGAAAAACACATCCAGCAGCTTATACATTAAATAATAATTAATTGGATGCGATTCTGTGTGTATACTTTTTTGTTTGAATGCACTGCTATGGCGATTTGATTATATTTGTGATTTTGTCATTTGACAACTTCCTTTAAATAGGAGCAATACCTTTCAAACTAAACAAAAAACTGACACGTTTTCTTGGCTTTGGCTGTGGATTGCACGGACTTACAATGAACCCTGTGCCATCAGATATGCAGTATCTAGGCTACAGTATATATACTACAAAAGTATACTGCAAGCACTGTATATCCTAAAATATATTTTTAACACATTATTTGACTGTGCAGTAGCAGACAGAACATTTCATGGATTTGTCACGCTACATTTTGCATGGCAGTTGCATTTTTTGTATTTTTCCAATGCACTACAAAAAGTGAGTGATACAAACTTCTAGGTCTCCCAGAAATAAAATGGCCAATAATAAATGAGGTATATGTGTGTGTGGGTGGAGGCCGGGGGGGGGGGGGGGGGGATTGGTTCAGCAAAGTGAAAGTACATGAGGTGGAGATTGGTTAGGCTACATAGACTACGAGAGTGGCTGGAGAGTGAGAAGGAGCATCCAGCAGGGGCATCTTTAACCCAGTCTGAGACGCACAACAATACCAGCAAGAGAGTAAATTCTCCATGAACTGGAAATCAATTCACACAAAGTGCAAAGAACTTGGACAGAGTTGTAGCCCATCTGAGACACAAAATACGTCCTTGTGTTATGGGATTTTGCCAAAGATATTGGTTTGGTAGCCTATATACAAGCAACCCACCCTATAAGCCAGAGGTCTTCAACATGGTCGGTCCTCAGAGGTACTGCAGGGGTCCTCCAAATTATTTGATCCTAAACATATTTTCTTCAAAGAAATAAAATGTCAGACAATATACATTAACATAAATACAACCTGTGCTATAAATACAGAATATCAATCTATCAATATGTATATTAATGGTTTAGTAGTGTCTTATTTTTATACATGGCACTATAGGCTGCCCTACACATTATTGTTGGCCCGAAAACAAAATATTTTATAGCCTAAAATATGTGATAGGGGGTCCCTGTGGTGTTTCTACAAGGGGCTTGGCCTGAAAAACGTTGAAGACCTTATAAAATAGCAGAAAAACACCACAACCTTAAAAATCCATGGACCATTGTTTGTAAAAAGCTTGTGCCACACTATAGCCTAGCATACTCGTTTTAGTCACATGTGCCTTTGCAAACAATAGCCTGAATAGAAATACAATAGGCTATGGGGTGCACATTATCCAAACTAATATGTTTAGGAAGGGTATAGCCTAGTCGTGATTAGGCCTACTTGTGTTGAACGGCTATGGCAGGAACCAAAATTGAGCAGCAATTCTGAAGGTAAGGCTACTGTATTACCATGGATTGGTTGAAAGAATACATGGCACTATTTTCATACGAGACATAAGTATGAATCCTAATTCGAGGAACCCATTATGACTCTGCCCTTATTATGTAACCATTAGGCTACATCCAATGTATTGAGTTGTGTTCGCATCATAGAACTATAGGTTCGCACATAGGCTACTCTTTGTGTAATAGTAATCACGCGCCCCCTAGTGTACACATTCTGCGGTGCTTCATGAGTTCGATAACCTCGCCTTGCGTCCGAGGGTGTAACAGTGATGGAATGTAAATGTCCTGTACTGTAGGTGTTGATGCTCCTCTTAGCGCGTTTCGCGTGGTCTTTCGCAGCAAAAATTTCTTCAGATTTATGTCAGCTTGGACCTACAATGATAAACACAGAAAGTATGGTGAAGAGTGGGGACCAACCGTGCATTCGTCTGGAGACCCTGAAGACCACACACTTGCCAGGCAAGTCGACGCCGACTTGTAGCAGCCACGCTCTTTTTGGCGACATCAACCCTAAAGTGACAGCCAACGGTGTAGGCCTACACCATATTGAAAACAGAATTCTGCGGATCACCGGATACTATGGCTACTACCCAGGATATTCCAGTCACAGAAGTAAGTGAAAGATTATACAATAAAAAATAAAATAAAAAACAGTCCACATACAGCCTTCGTTGCATACGATTTAAGGTAAGGACAGTGTTTGTCATATCGTGGGTTGCTTTTGGCCTAATGAAAGATCATACAACGAAATATCGTTTTATAAAACATATTCAAACGTCCTTTATATATTTTGCGAATGCCAGTTTCATTATTAGGCTACGCTGCAGGTTGCGGTCTACTGTGGTATTGTATTGATTTACTGACACATTGAGGTTAGATCCTATTCCTTTTCATCTCTCATGCATAGGCTACATAACTGGGATTATTATGCATGAGTGAGAGAGAGAGAGAGAGAGAGAGAGAGAGAGAGAGAGAGAGAGAGAGAGCATTACAGACAACAACTCAATTGTATAGAGAGAGAGAGAGAGAGAGAGAGAGAGAGAGAGAGAACATTACAGACAACAACTTAGATGCAGTGTATGCAATTGCATATAAGGGACACATTTACAGTACAGTATGTATGTTCTTTCAATTATTATTAGTTTATTTATTTATAGTATTATCAGTTATCTACTGTAAGTGGTCTCCAATTACAACCTTGTTTATAGCATACCTTTGCTCTAAATTAATATATAGAATAACGTTATAGCGTCAGTGGCTCGTGCTATGACACATGGAAATATCTATAATTCAATGCAATACAAAACAATACAACACAACACACAGGGACATTAGATCAGCGTAATACTGTAGACCTTTATAGTTATATAGTTTCTATGGACAATAATGTTGTGAGACTTGATATCTAATGACAGCAGTGAGTCTACTCATGACCACTCTCTGGCAATGCTACTGTTTTTGAGACAGTATTGTGTGTGAATGAATGCTATTTATTTCACAGCGTTATATTGGCCAGAGAGGCTCGTGTTTCAGGTGTGTAATTGGCCTAGTTACGTAAACTTGTGTAGCAATACTGTATTTTTCAACAAAAAATAAATAAAAAAAGAGAACATTTTCATTAATTCCACAGTTTCCTTTAGATCCTATCAGACGCTGATAATCCCCATTGAAATAATCCCACAATCTTCCACCCATCTTTTATTCCTATACTGTAAATTCTCTATCAAGGAGCCAATACTGTGAGGTGGCAGATGAGGTGGTGTTGTTCAATAGTCATTATATTCTGGATATATGTTTAGGAAGTAAATTAACCTGTCTCATATACTGATAAACAGTATGTTTCATTGCTTTATAGGAAATTAACCTGCTTTTCATTAAGGGTCCTATTGACCAACAACATCTGTTTCATTCCTTTATAGGAAATTAACCTGTCTCTCATTAAAGGTCCTATTGACCAACGGCATCTGTTTAATTGATTTATATGCACGTTTGCACATGAATGGTATATCATTACCACCATATATACCATGTGCTATAGATTAAAGGTCTGTTTGTCCATGTGATCTTATTGAGTATTCAAAATTAACTTTGTATTACCTCTGTAACTTTATACCCTTCTCATGTAATTACCAATCAGATTTATAGATTTATATAACATTTATTTCTTTATTATAAAAAAATGTTTTCCCCCCTAAACAAATCATGTCTGAATGTTAAATGAACCCATTTCATTGGTGGTAAATATGAATGAATACCATAAACTGATCTTTGTAACAATGTGTCAGACACTAGCCATTAGAATAAACAAATGGCATGGTGTAATAACAGGTATAAGGAGCAGATTTGAGGAGAAATAGACCCGAAACTCTTGTACAGACTGTTAGCTAGATGGGGAAGATATGTCCAGCCTCTCTATTGACAATATGTCGATTGCACATGTTTCTATACCATAACATAAGCTTTGCATTGGAGGGACAGTGTGTTCTCGTAAGATGTCGAGGGGAGTGCAGGTGCAGGTGAGGAAGCCCACACAAAAGCTTGAGGATCAAAACCAACAGGAGCAAGAGCGGTTTATTAATGTCTTTCAACGCAAGCGTTGCAGTAACGTGCAGGACGATGCAAACCGTTACGGACAAAGACAAGATGCACAAACAGGCGTAGCCCTGACCGGTCGTTGGATGATGTGTGGAGGAAGGTTGTGGCAGCCAGGGAGCGCCGGTGGACAGACGGCAGCAGGTCAGTGGCTAGAATGCCGGTGAGGAGGAGCAGGGGAGGGAGGCACTGGGCCCCACAGCCCCAGATGTTACAATACTGCAGAACACCATCATACTTTACAATACACCTCTGAAAACAATTGTTTCTGTGCTGTCACTGCAGAAAAATAAAATGAATATACAGTATATCGTATTAGCATATCTATTTCTCCCTTAAGGGGTTGATCATTGCTAACACTGTATGAAAAAAGTGTAGCTCAATTGTCTTCTGCTTCATAAACTTGTTGAGAATTAGATGTTTATTTTAGGGGTTGCATATCATCTTCTGTAAAGCGCTTATTGGGGTAAAACAAACAGTAGTTTTAAAATAGAACTCTACTCTTGCCAAGCCTTTGGGGTAATGCCTTATTTAGTAAGATTATTTGCCAATGTGTTATTATTGCTACTTGCCATCTGTGTTGAAATACAAAAAGCCTCCGAGGGCGACGATTGTGGACTACATTTTGTGATTGGGTAATGCCGTATAATATGGCCTCTTGTCATATGCACTGACATGAAAAGTTTTCTCTCTTGTGCAGGTGAAAGATGATGATTTACTGCGAGCAGCGTTGAGCTTGCATCATAATTAGGACAGACGTTGTTATCTCACAGTACCCAGTTGGTTTGTGCTAGTCAAGCCGCTCTGCACAATGACACAATGGAATTGAATGCTCTCTCAGCGTCTCTCAGAATTCCATTAGAATATGTTGCGAGTTGTGTTTGTTTATGACCATTGTAAATCGCTCTGGTGGAGAGGGAACTGCAGGTTCTGACGCTTTCAGTTCTGTTGTTCACAAGAGACATCACAGCAAGAAACAGCCGATCCGCTTGGTTTTGTATTCGGTATTCTATTCCACACAAGACATAATTGAGTTCCAGATTGCATTATTTATATTGTAATTTCACCACTTTTGAAAATGAAATGCAATAGGAGGTAATACCCTTGTCGACGTGAGAGTGTTAGAATGTTGCCACTTGCCTTCAAGTTACCTTAAGATTTCACTGTGCACTCATTTTGGCCAGTCCCATTCCCAGGCCTGCTCTCTCAGTGCTATTTATAACAAGCCTATCTTGAGTGGGATATGAGCTTTTGCCTGAACCATTATCGAAGCACTGTTAGTGCCATGCTCTCTGGGGAATGGGTAAAACGCAAGGTAATGGGCGCAAGTAATGGGTGATTTTCTTTTTTCATTAAGCTGTAGGATCACTAGCCTGTTCACTGGTCATTACACTATTGGTCTATTGTAGTAAGCAATTCCATTGTTTCACACAATAAGCAATATTGTGTAGGCTATGGCATATTTATGCATTTTATTTTTCAGTATGTCAGGAGTCAGGGTGCCATGTTTTTGAAGCAATAGGGAGCTCTAAAAATAGACCTACCTTCAACTCATTGCCAAGACCATCATTTGTTCTTAATATTATATCATACTATTGCACCTAAAATGTATTGTATGTGTCGCTTGTCTAGCAGTGCCCTCATGTGGTCTGTATATTCAGCCTCTGTGGCATACATCCGTCCTCCAATAAAATGGCAAGACATTAAAGGCAGGGTCTGTTGAGAACACTTGTTAACTGAGCTCAAATCAAAATATATTCCCTCAGAGGCTTGATTGGAAATGCACTGCGAAGCCTAGGACATTGTTGTGAGAGGCGTTTGGCAATTTGTTTTTGTTGCTATTTTCGGAGCCAGGGCTGTGTAGTACACAACTTTATCAACACCCATAGAGAACGGTAAGCTTGCGGAATGCAAGGGTATATATGGTGAATATGAAAAAAAGTGTATTAGCTTACAATCGCAAACTAGCTTTATCTTATTGACATGGCTTAAGTTCTGCCAAATCGCCTGGCTCCGCCCAACTATTGCTCTCAGTTCAATTTATTTTGCTGAGGTTATAGTCTGGAAACCATGTTTTATTACCCTGTCGCATAAATGTTTTCACAGCCACAGGTGGTGTCGATGACGTTGAGCGTGTTTCAAAATAGTGGTAGAGAGGTGATCAAAACATTTGTAACAATGCTAATTGGTTAAATGCTGTCCGATCATTTCAAAGTTAACCAGAGGTCTACGCCCAGTAGGAGGAAACAACTGTTAACACTTCCCAGTTGCCAGTTCAATTGCCAAGTCAATTTTATGTCTGGTTACACCAGGCTACGAAATGACTTCCTTGTGTATTAATCAAGACAGAGAGAGATGTGTCTTTCCTTACACTGCTGCTTTCCATGCACTTAAAGACTGTATCCATTTTACCCAAAATTAGCTGAGGAGGCATGCAGCATATAAACAGCGTATAATAAGAAATGTATATAAATTCATTATCTTATGATATTATGTAACTCACTCCAGATAATTGCTCTACCACTGAAATCGCAATATTTTTATACTGAACTAGACTAAAATCCTTTAATCTTTTATTCCTGCATAAGATCCAGTTAAATTGGAGTGTACATGGATCTTTCCCGGGGATGTCTGTCAAACTGACAAACCAATCAATGTCATCGTAATACAGGTGGCGTACCACTAGGTGTCCCCATATCCCAATGTTCATACTCAAAAGAATAGACTGTTCTGCTGACCACTGCTCTAGGTGAAGACAGCCACCAAGGATACCTGCAACCTGCCCCCCCCCCCCTCTCTCTCTCTCTGTCGTGCTCTCCATTGTCTCGGAGGCTTGAATGATTCAGAGAGAGAGAGAGAGAGACGCATAAAGACAAAGGGCCATGCACTGGCTCAGGAATATTGGGCCTAATCTGAATCACAAAGGGCCTGAATGGACCTGGCGCGTGTACAGGACAAACGCCGTTGCTATGGCGGTGTAGAGAGATGGTGGCATACTACTGTGTGCCTTGATCTAAGATGCGATGGCGTCATTCTGTAGCATTGTATACGTTACACCTGGCAGAGGAGATGACGATAGCGGGGGCTGGCACCGACGACGGCAAGAGGGGAGACAGGGAATTGGCGCTTCAAGGTGAACCCCTCTGACAGATTGTTATTTTATCACAGAAGAAGAAAAGGCACAAGTGAACGATGATTTAGCAGGTGGTTTTATCCAAAGTGGTTCATTTGCAAGTACAGTACTAAGACGCAGGTAGGGGTTAGGCATCTGCTCTGGGATGATTACAATAAGAATGCCTAGGCATCTTCAGTGAGCAGAATCAGTAAGCAGCAGAATATCTTACTGCCTATAAGAGCTGTAGTGAGAGGACTATGAGGTAGGCTACTTTCAACTGGTTTCAATATTTTAACTCCCAAGTGGAATTCTGGACATAAATTACTCAAAATCAAATCTTCCCATCCTCTTTTGCGTGTGTGTGTGTGTTGCTAAGGCGACCTTTCAGAACATGATAAAGTGCCACTGTGGCATGAACCACGGCCTCTACTGCTGTGCCTTTGCCACACGTCTGTCTATGAAGCTGGTACCGATTAGCATCCCCTGCCCAGATCTGCTGACGCGTTCACTTCTCCATCCCCCTCGTCTATCTGTTGGCTCCAGCCATCAGCAGAACTATATTTAAGTTCACCCCCCTGCCCTAGGGGATATATTCCCCCGTCTCATCCCCTGCTTACATCTGACCATCAGCTTTAACCAAGCTGGACAACACTGCCTTCTTTCCCCATGACATTATTTACAGCAATCTCATTAACACAAAGCCCCTTGAATCATACTAAGTGATTTCAGGAAAACGGGATGTATGCATGCTTGTGCTCTGCCAACAAAGCCGGCAAGATTGTCTACTTAAAACTGTCTGCCAAACAAATAAATGACCTCAAGGCTGGGGGGAAGTGAGGCACTGCATCTCCTCTTCTTTAATGAGCAATCAAACATAAACATGGTGCTGCATTGGACTCAACTTACTGCTACAGTATTTGCCCCTCAGAACAGAACACATCACACCACTGTACGGGGAGTGTCAGGCTTGCATATCGATTGGTCAGAGGGTAGGCAGGGTTTGGGGTAAGATTAGGTTATATTACATATGTGTCTCTGCTCACTGTATAAACTGAGATGCCACAGCAAAGTTGCATATTACACCGTGAAAAAGCTCAGACAGGAATATGATGACCAGGGGGGAGGGTGCTCTTTGAAATAGAAAACGTCCGACCACAAACCTCCTAATGGCCTGGGCCTCACCTCTTTGTTGCATGTCTGGGTATTAGCAGACTCATTCACTGTTGAGAATATGAGGAATCATAGCAGCAACAATAATAATCAAATACATACCATGTGAGAGTGAACCTTGTTTTCACAGTAAACATAGATAATTAGGGGATTTCTAACTAATTAAGGAGCTTCCTATGTGGATTTGGATGTGCAGTCTTACACAATGGATTACATCAATACATTGATATTTGTAAATGGTGCACACTTTAATTTTTCCCCCCGAACTTCTAATTTGCAGCTCAGTGCATAGTTTATATAAAAGAACACAATTGTGTAGTAGGGATGGGAAAAATATCGATACAGCATAGTATCGCGATATTTCAATACTGTATCGATACACGAACGCCAAGTATCAATCTTTTATTATATACATTGCACATGATCATTTTTGACTTGGTATACAATATTTATGATATGTTAATGTCAGTTAGTCGACTTGACAATCACATTTCGCAGCAATACAGTTTATCTGAGATGAACAAACAGATTGTTCCTGGGGATATAATTTTAAGTTGGAAAAAGTACTAAATTGCCAAATATCGCAGAATATCGCAATATGTTAAAAATCACAATAATATCGTATCGTGACATAAGTATTGGCTACTGTGTAGCCGCCAAAACAACACATAAAGGGAAATATTGTGTCTTTTTTTTGTTTTACTACAGAATGCCAGACTGTCTTGTCTGGCATTGTTTTTACACATTCAGGCTTAAATTACAGCTGGCTGTACACTGGCTGGTTTTCCGTCTTCTCTGATGTTCAGTATGAATTGGCTCACCACCATTACTTCTCCAATATACATCTTGTATGCATTGTTTTCCACTAGTTTGCCTTGTTCCCACCTTGGTGTGCTGAAGTTAGCCAGCAGCTCCAGCACTGGCATGCAGCTGTGGCGTAACACCCTCGCTAGCTAAACAGCACAGAGCGCGCTTTAGTGCTGAGGATCGTGCCGTCTGGACCACATCACAGAGTGGGCATGAGTGCATGCGATGAGTGTGTCCTCTTCCCTCAGATCAGTTCAACTGTGTCACAGCGGGCACAGACTAACAGGGGAGACCTCGACAAAGAATCTCAAGTCTCAAGGAGTGGTGAAGTGTGCCAAGCAGAAAGAGAGTGATTGGAACATGGAGGGAAGGGAGAGAGAGGGAGAGGGAGGGGGAGAGAGAGAGAGAGAGAGAGAGAGAGCAAAGAAGGGGGGGTGGCTGATCAGGTAGAGAGGGATGACAAGAGGAGGGAGGGGGCAGAAGCACACACAGCATAATTAGCCGGGGCTGCTAGGTTACCTTCCAAACAAAGTCGCTGATTTGTGGAGCGAAGGAAGAGGTGGGGAATAGTGTGTGTGTGTGTGTGTGTGTGAGTGAGAGAGAGAGAGAGATGAGAAGAGTGATTGCGCTGTGCCACACCACGCGCGCGCACACACACACACACACACACACACACACACACACACACGCTCTCTCCCTCTCACACCCATGCACTTGAAGCCCAGTCTCCCATGGAGATGATTGTGTGATCGCATGGCAGGGCAACAGTAGGGTCTCCGCTCCGACACATACCGCAGGGAGCGACCAGGGAGTCACAGCCAGAGGAAGAGTGGACGGAGCTCTAAGGGGAGGAGGACGAGGAGGAGGCGGTGGAGGTGGAAGAGTGGTAGAGAGATGGGTGGGGGGTGGGGGGTGGGGGGGGGGGGACGATGGTGTTTGAGAGCTTGAAGAAGCCAGCAGAGGAGACCAGGATTTTGAGGATGCACAGGAGCAGGCAGCAGGAGCTGCTGAACTAGCAGTGGCTGAGCCAGACACACACACACACACACACCATACTGTACACACACACGCACGCACACGCACACACACATACTGTACACACGTACACACACACACACACACATACACACACCTCCAAAGGGAAGCACAGCAGACTTTTAGTGGAAGATGAAGAAACACTCGGCCCGGGTGACTCCACTCAGGTCCAATAGCTCCCAGGTCCTGACTTGCCCCATATCTGAAGGTCTGTACCCTGTACCTTGTACTCTATATATGTGTGTGTGTGTGTGCATGTGTACGTGTGTGTGCATGCGTGTGCGTGTTTGTGTGTCTCTGTGTGTGAAGAGAACTGTGTCAAATGAATCATTCCAATCTGGTTCTTTCCATAACGCTAGCTTGTTAGTACCAACAGTGTGTGGGGCATATGTAGTCCAATTTGTATTTTCCATGTGACAGATTCCTGAGAGACAGCACGTGTACTGTCATTTAATGATATGTGTATGGACTATTTGGACACATGATCTGGTTGGTGTCACTACTGTAGGGCCTTTGCAGTGACACAATATGTTCTCTCTTATGTGGGATTAAAATGCTACGACTGAATGCAATATGATAAGGAAGCTCTAGTTTATTGGATTTGGCTCTTTGTTTAGTAAGCTCATCTGGATGAAAGCTGTGCGCTTTATTAAGTTGAATGTTTCCGATTTAGGCTTCTTGCTGGCAGGAATGAGACTCTCAACATGTTGACATGAGGTAGAGCAACACCAGCATATGATTTGCCGTTTCCCTTTGGGACAGACCACAGATGTTAACAAGGCTTATTTCACTTGTTGACATTCTGCATAAGCCCTGACCATTGCAGCATCTACGTTATGGTGTCTTAGAGCAGACACCCTGCCGCAGTCATTACAGAACTGCAGCTAGCACCAATCATCTTTTAATCGCTAAGCCCTCACCCCCCCCCCCCCCCCATGCTCCTCTACTATCACTTGGGCAGGGATCTGATGCACTGTCTTGGCCCGCGGCATGGCTCTGGCTCTGCGCACGTCGGCGTGAGCTCCGTGATGGATCCATCAGTGTCAGGCCATTGGCGGGGGGTAAAACATAGAATGGGTTGAAATGTGAGCTTCAAGCAGAACACTGCGTCACGCTGTCAGGGCGGATAAGGTCTGTTAACGGGAAGGCCACTGGTGTATACTGTATGTATGTATGTGCCACTCAAATACAGCATGGATATTATCTCAGTACTGCTAATAATCAACAGACTACTTTTATAAAAAAAGGAGAACAACAGTTTAGAGTGGCATAAACACAGTCATGGAGTAAACCCATGCTATAATTAACCACATGCAAAAAACTCCTTCAAAATTAAATTTTTTATTCTAATGAGCCGTCTGTTTAGCAAAATCATTGACGATCAAAATGAAAGTGGACTACTTCAATTTGAGTGTAACATTTCAGTAATATTTTTCCCTCTGCTGTTATATAATGCTTATGCGGTTTATCATGCTTTCTCTATTGCGCTAAAATTCCCCTTCTTTTATCTTAGTAATATTAATTGTAGTTATTCTGTCTGTTAGAATATTTCAAATATAGCATTGAAGCTGTATTAATGACAAAGTGGAATACTAAACAATGCGAGTGAAAAAGTCGGCAGAGAATCAAAGTCGAAGCAATAGAGAAAGTTGTTTCTACAGATAGTACAAATATCTGACCTTTGTTTTTAGGGGTAGACTCCTTCGCTTGATTAGGAATCCATGTTGTGCCCAATTGGATTAGAATAAATCCCTACGTGAGCCTTGTATTGGCCTGGCTGCTTTCTCCTTTTCATATATGTTCTCCTCAGGTCCTACAGTAATTGGATAGCTTTGTAGTGGACATATTGATGTCATAGCCTGTTATATATTGACGTGCATAACTGACTTGAGTTTGCAATGCCTCTGGCAGTCATATGGTATGGACTTACCTCTGAAGACATACATTACAGCCAATAAAGCATTATACTATATGCTATAGTCTGTCATTCCCTTTTTTTACTACAGTCATTTGTTTTAAGCTTTTTTCCACATTCAGGCTTAAATTATAGCTGACTGTTGGAATTGGTATGAATTGGTTCACCACCCATACTCCTATAAATCTTACAGCCAAACCTACAACCAATTATAACAATCTCCAGACATCACTTAGACTAATTAAGTCTATAAGCAGGTTTGACATGTAAATAAAACCTTATATCACAGCCCATTTGTCTGTGAATGTTTCTTAAAAGGATACAATAGCCTTACTGAAGGCTTTGGGAAAGGACATCACAATTTATTTTACTGGATTATTGTCAGTTTGTTTTATTTATTTATACAGTCTGTGTTTGACATATACAGTAGTGCATCTTAACACACAATAGTATACTATAAAGTATGCTTTTTACCCGCTCAAAGGTACAGTATGCAGTAAAGCACATGTGCCATTGCATACAATTTTAGAAGATAATATAATTAATATATAATTAAGAAAACATAAAACAGACTTTTTTTAAATTAACTGATGATGGTACTAAACAAAAGACCATTAGGTGAATGGCGGGAGAGGCATCATCACAGTGTCTCCAGCCACAGTGGAAATAGCAGTGCTTCTAGTGCTGAGCTTGCAAAGTGAGCACAAGTAGCAAACACCAATGGCATGTCATCTTTTATTCCTGCCCTGGTGTAAATTGATCACACTGTCGAGAGCTCAAGAACGGATCTGAACTGTCTCTCCGGAACCGCCGCACACCATCCAAAACCACACACACACATGCATTTACATGCACATGCACTCAAGTATGTACAGTAGGACTACACATACACACAGACACAAAGCTTTATTTGATTACATTACGGCTGTGGATAATTTGCCACATGACTTTATGGGCAAAGGATTGGTGCGAGTAGATACAAAGATACAAAACATGTTTTGTAAAAGGTTTTGTAAAAGTTTGACATGTTTTACTTGAGTACAGTGTAATAGGAGGCTATGCCATGCTACATCATGACCTTATGTAGCTACAGTATTTATGACACAGGCTACTGCCATGCTAGACCAACACATTTAAAAAGCCTTCCCTTTTGTATCACTGCCTTACAGTAGCAAACACGCAAATGGAAAAATGTATCCATATATGCTCCATGCTAAATGCTTTAAGGAGGGTGCAAATGAGGTGGCCGAAAATTGTTATACTGTTGTATCTTATATATCTATATATAACATCACTCACAGTGCCAAGAAGAATTGTCAAGTTAAATAGTATGTAACCTTAGTAAAGATTCAGTAGGCAACTTGGAAACATACCTTGTAGCACTTTGCCTGTGACCTCTGCTATGTAAATAAAACAACTATACAGTAACTCTGTCCACGTCGTGCAAGTGCGGCTGGTATCGTACACATTTAAGGTGATATACGCTAACTGATACGAAACATCTGACCATATGTTATAGCCTAAAACAGCACTTAGTGAACCTTATATGTAGTCCACATGCACTCACCTCCATGTTTCTCTCTCCACGCCAGGAGAGGATGGCTTAGAATCCCAAGCGGAGACGGCGGGCAGCGAGGCCAGTGTGGAGACCACCACCCTGCAGGCATGTGGCCACACGGTCCTGAAGGTGCTGGGGGGTCTCCTGGTGGTGATCTGTGTCTCCTCGTCATGGGTGGGCACCACCCAAGTGGTCAAACTGACCTTCCAGTCCTTCTCCTGCCCCTTCTTCATCTCCTGGTTCAGCAGCAACTGGAACCTCCTCTTCTTTCCCCTCTACTACTCCGGACATGTGCTCGCCACTGGAGACAAGCAAACGCCCATACAGATGTTCCGGTAAATGGTCCTGATGGTTATCTTTGAGTTCATATATCTTTCACTTCATAAATATATATACAGTTGTGCTCATAAGTTTACATACCCTGGTAGAATTTATGATTTCTTGGCCATTTTTCAGAGAAT
>JAODTR010052093.1:0-14799 GCA_025399935.1 Amblyopsis rosae
GGCCTCCACACCACTAGGGGCGGTATACCAGGGACGGTACTACCCCTCCCAACTGCTCCAGGTGTGGAGACTCCCCACCTGCAGCCAATGACATAAACAAGCAGGGTATAAAGAGAGGAGAAAAGTAAAGTAATGAAAAGAAAGACAGAAAGAAAGAAAGAAAGAAAGAAAGAAAGAAAGAAAGAAAGAAAGAAAGAAGAGAAAAGAAACCCACAAGAAGACCACCAGGAGGAGCCACCCACCCACCCACCCACACCCTGAGGACCACCAGGAGGAGCCACCCACCCACCCACACCCTGAGGACCAACATGGAGCCATCCATCTCCGCCACGTGGGGGAGTCACAAGGGCCTATATGTTATATAAAGCGTATATCGTGTCTTTAATCAGTGTACCTGCGCTGTGGCTGATATTCCTGACCATCCCCAGCTCAGCTCTGACCTGCTCCAGGTCCGCTGCACACACACTGCTGACCTGGTTGGGTCACATCATCATCATCACAATCATTATCATCATCATTCATAAGTTTAACAAGTCTCTTCCTATCCATCAACAAAAGGCACAATACATGTTATCTGTGGCAATATAGTGTCAAGTAGCGCTTAGGATAGCGGTCTAAGGGAAAAACTCATCCATGCATGGCGACGTCATCTATAGTCGGATCAACAATTCTGTAATTGTGTCCTTTCAATATCACAAACGCTGTAATATAAACTAACCATATTTGTTGTTCCCGACACACTGAAGCTAATAAGGCCAAGATTAAAGTGAAATATAAATTGTATACTTTAAGTAAGCACAAACTACACTAAAAATGCTAGGAGCTCTGGGATAGAGCAAGAGATGTATGCTACACTGTTTCATTCACTCAGTAACGTTCAGCGAGTTGTAAAAACAGCGTGTTTTTTAAATGGACTGTATGGTTTTTAGACATGAATACCAATTAGTATGATTGTATGAAAATGATTGTCAAATGTATTAGGCTATGTAGGATATGTTATGTAGGATAGGTTATGATGATCGTTTGTTTTTGCAAATGGCCGAATGATGCATCGCAAGGAACTGTGGGATGGCATTATCTCCTTTCCTTTCGTAAAGAATGGTCCAGTATCACTTATGCTAAAGGATGGTCCAGTGTACCCTATGCTAAAGGATGGTCCAGTATAACTTATGCTAAAGGATGGTCCAGTGTACCCTATGCTAAAGGATAGTCCAGTGTACCCTATGCTAAAGGATGGTCCAGTATAACTTATGTTAAAGGATGGTCCAGTGTACCCTATGATAAAGGATGGCCCAATGTACCCTATGCTAAAGGATGGTCCAATGTACCCTATGATAAAGGATGACCCAGTGTACCCTATGATAAAAGATGGTCCAGTATAACTTATGTTAAAGGATGGTCCAATGTACCTTATGTTAAAGGATGGTCCAGTGTACCCTATGCTAAAGGATGGTCCAGTGTCACCCTATGATAAAGGATGGTCCAGTGTACCCTATGATAAAGGATGGTCCAGTATAACTTATGTTAAAGGATGGTCCAGTGTACCCTATGATAAAGGGTGGTCCAGTGTACCCTATGATAAAAGATGTTCCAGTATAACTTATGTTAAAGGATGGTCCAGTGTACCCTCTGATAAAGGATGGTCCAGTGTACCCTATGATAAAGGGTGGTCCAGTGTACCCTATGCTAAAGGATGGTCCAGTGTACCCTATGATAAAGGATGGTCCAGTGTACCCTAAGATAAAGGATGATCCAGTGTACCCTATGATAAAGCATGGTCCAGTGTACCCTATGCTAAAGGATGGTCCAGTGTACCCTATGATAAAGGGTGGTCCAGTGTACCCTATTTTAAAGTATAGTCCAGTTTACCCTATGCTAAAGCACGGAGGAAATGAAGCACTGAAGCACCTTTCCTTAGCAATAATAGAATTCGAACAGCTCTCATCACGGCTGCGACATAGAAACCTCCGGTTAGGAAGGATCCTAAGCAGAAAAAAACTATTCAGAATGTCTATCTTGAGAAAGCATGTAGTCAATGCTTATTGCATTCCACAACTGAGAATCAAAATCTTTATGCTCATTCAATCAAAGCTTCGACAAGTAAGTATTATGCAGCCCTGACTATAAGATTGTCAAATACTGATTGATCCCTGGCACTATGTCACAAAAAGGTAAGGAGAGTGGTGTGTTTCTTGTGTGATTTGTTTTGCATTTAAGTTCCATATTTGTAGTTACACTTTGATGTTGGACGTGTTAGTTCCAGTGTGTGGGGATACAGTAAGAATGTTATTTTATCTCAATAAATGCTAAAGGCTAAAGTAATTTATTTCAGGGTTAGGTTTACTGCACTGCTCCTACCAGGATTTTCAGTTTGGTGATGTCACCGTCCTGTGGTCCTCCTAGAGGAATATGATTGCCTGAGACCTGACTCTCCGAGTGGGGAAGGCTGGATGATTCCAGCATGAAAACTATATGAAATAAAATGAATAGGCTTAATAGAAATACATTGTATCGTCGGATCCTCATTTTGCCATTTGTATATCATCAGAAGGATTATAGCAAGATAAGATACCTTTGTAAAAGAGAAAGCTGATTGCTCCTGTCAACAGGACAAGATAGATTATAATCAGTTTTAAACACAAAGTTCTTTTGGGCTTCCGACTGTTCATATCTGAAACAAAGCAGACACATTTGGAATATATAAACATACACTATTGGAAGGTTCAGGAGTAAAACAACCTTATTTTAGCCCAAGGCATAGATGCTTGTAATGTGACGGTACTATTGTACTGACCATTACATAATTACATTACAAATCTCAGTCAAATCTGTGCAGACGCATCATATAGTATTTATAGGTGACATATTGAAATTTCAACCATTTCAGTGCATGGTGATCAATTACGGAGAACAACAGTGCCCTTCATCTGCCATGTGGACCCTGTTAATATTCTAACAGATTAATTAATGCAATTTAGGAGGCCAACCCTATGGTTTACAGCTGAGTTACGTGCGCTTAATATTAATAATAATAAATTGCATTTATAAATTCCTTCACAACATTCAAAATTAATATCAAAGTGCTACAATAAAAGTAAGACATAAGAAAAAGCTAAAAGTTAACAACAGCAAATTAAAATGATCATAAAAGCATCAACATGTATGTCATGTGAGTCTTCATTAAACATTAAATGATTTTCTAAAAAGGAATGTTTTCAGTTCTTTTTAAGTCTCAGTTGTCTGAGATGATCTCATGCTCAGGAAAGGCATTCCATAGCCAAGGGGCAGCGGAGCAGAAACCCGGGCGCCCATGGTGCTGAGCTTCGTTTTTGGGGGGAGGAGGTGATTAGTGTTCATGGAGCAGAGGGATCATGTTGAGGTTGTGTGTTGAGGTTGCGTGTTGAGGTTGCTTGTTAAGGTTGTGTGTTGAGGGTGCATGTTGAGGTTGTGTGTTGAGGTTGTGTGTTGAGGTTGCGTGTTAATGTTGTGTGTTGAGGTTGTGTGTTGAGGTTGTGTGTTGAGGTTGCGTGTTGTGGTTGGGTGTTGAGGTTATGTGTTGAGGTTGTGTGTTAAGGTTGTGCGCTGAGGATGTGTTTTGAGGTTGTGTGTTGAGGTTGTGTGTTGAGGTTGCGTGTTGAGGTTGTGTGTTGAGGTTGCGTGTTGGGGTTGTGTCGAGAATGCACACACACAAAGTCGAGTGCACAGAATGTTCAGTTGAGCCTGCAGAAAGTTTTTCTGAAATTCTGAGCATCAAATACTTTAATTTCCTGCATTCTGGTGACTAGTTATGCACTTTCATCAAGTTATAGAGTAGTATGATGTTCAAGCGAAATTACATAAGGATTAGTCACAAGTCAAAGGAGCTGGTTCCTTTATAAAACAATTTCCACATGGAATTGTATCTTTTTTCGTTCCCCCACTAAACAATATAGAGTCTATATTGGGTAACTCCATATGGGGGGTGATAACTCCATGGTGGGGGGTTAACTGATCAAACATAATGAGCCTTCTTTCAGCATTATCTGTGCATTGTGCAGGTCAGTTAGGTTACTCTGCTGAACACAAAGAATTTTACTGCTGACTTTCATTATTTTAGAAAGCTGTTTTAGACTTAATGCTGAGATTGCCATACCAACATTTACTGCAATCTGTTGTTTTTTTTGGACAATTTGCGAAGGCAAAACAATCCTTTTCAGAAAGCATGTCTGTGTTGCAGTTAAAATTCAACTGATTGCCAATTAAACTGCCGAGGTATTTGTATGAGTGTCTACCACCTGACGGCAGGTTCCGAGGAGCAAGGGGCGTTCATCTAGAAACCTGACTACATCCTTTGATTTTTTTCCACACAGTTGTAGGAATGCCTTTTCACGCCAATGTACGTCATTACCACGGGACCACGATCATCACTGGTGTTCAGGAGATGTGGCAACACCACCATGATGGATTAAGTATTTAAATGGTTTGTCTGCAAATTCTATGTATTCATCTGTAATAATACAATCATTCATATATTCATTTCAGTGCTTTTTACCAAATGAAAAATTCCTGCTACCAATTGATCATGTTGGATTGAGAAGGAAACGCATTTACCTTGCCACTAGTATACAGATACAGTTTACCCTGCCACTAGTATACAGATAGTTTATTTTATATCAGTCAGTTACAACTATTTAGTGAGTTTAGTGATGAACTTACCGTCGCTATGCTGATGTTGCCTCAAGTCACTGCTGCTGAGGTTGAGTTCAAACAAAGGGTTGTGGTGAACGTCCATACTGTCTGTCATGTAGACTGGCCTGTCTACTGAGGTTCTCACTCTATATGTGCCATGCACACACACACACATAAGCACACACACACACGTAGGGGAAATGGGTGTGTGAAGGCTGAGAGTGCAGATTTGCAACCAAGTGTAAATTTCTATTTTGTTAAAAGGAGAAGTTCACCCTGTAATTGTGAAAAAATGCATCTTACAAAACAAATGCAGCTGAGTTCACAGGAAGATACCATTTAGTAATTTACAATGAAGTTAAGGACAATACTAGATACTGTTTAGTCTTAATTTACATGTATGTGTGTACGTGTGTTTGTGTGTACGTGTGTTTGTGTGTACGTGTGTACGTGTGTACGTGTGTATGTGTGTGTGTGTGTGTGTGTGTGTGTACACTATATTGCCAAAAGGACACCCCTCCGAATAATTGAATTCAGGTGTTTCGGTGTTCAGGTGATTTGTACAAGTCTGCATAAAGATCCATAGCCAACTATTGATGTGACGTTATTGCACCATCAAGGGTTAGGTGCATCATCAAGTTATTATTTTACATTCCATGTTTTTAAAAAAGACGTCGGGGCATCTACACTATGTTGCCAAAAGCATTAGGACTCCCCTCTAAATCATTTTATTCAGGCGTTCTAATAACTTCCATGGCCACTGTGTATAAAATCAAGCACCTAGGCATGCAAACTGCTTCTACAAACATTTGTGAAAGAATGGGTCGCTCTCAGGAACTCACTGAATTCAAGCGTGGTGCTGTGATAGGTTGCCACCTGTGCAAAAGTCCGTTCGTGAAATGTCCTCACTACTAAATATTCCACGGTCAACTGTTAGTGGTATTCTAACAAAGTGGAAGAGATTGGGAAAAACAGAAACTCAGAGATGAAGTGGTAGGCCACATAAAATCACAGAGCGTGGTCGCATGCTAAGCCCACAGTGTACAGAAGTCGCCAACTTTCTGCAGAGTCAATGCCTACAGACCTCCGAATTTGTGTGGCCTTCGGATTAGCTCAAGAAGAGTTTGTAGAGAGCTTCATGCTCTCAGGGCTTCCATGGCTGAACAGCTGCATTCAAGCCTTACAATGCAAAGCGTCGGATTCAGTGGTGTAAAGCACGCCGCCACTGGACACTGGGTCAGTGGAGACGTATTCTCTGGAGTGACTAATCACGCATCCCCTCTGTGGCAATCCGATGGCCGATTCTGTGTTTGGCGGTTGCCGGGAGAACGGTACCTGCCTGACTGCATTGCCAAGTACAAAGTTTGGTGGAGGGTGGATTATGGTGTGGGGTTGTTTTGCAGGGGTTTGGCTTGGCCCCTTAGTTCCAGTGAAAGGAACTGTTCATACTGTTCATGCTCCCAACTTCGTGGAAACAATTTGGGGATGGCCCCTTCCTGTTCCAACCAGTGCAGAAACCAAGGTCCATAAAGACATGGATTAGCAAGTTTGGTGTGGATGAACTTGACTGGACTGCACTGACCTCAACCCAATAGGACACCTTTGGAATGAATTAAAGCGGAGACCTTCTCATCTGTGCCTGGTTTCACAAATGCGCTTCTAGAAGAACATTCCCATGAACATACTCTTAAACCTTGTGGACAGCCTTCCCAGAAGAGTTGAAGCTGCAAAAGGTGGGCCAACTCCATAAAAATGTGTGTATGTACGTGTGTGTGTATGTAAGTATGTACCGTATGTGTGTAGTGTATGTATGTATGTACGTGTGTGTGTATGTGTGTATGTAAGTATGTATGTGTGTAGTGTATATATGTATGTATGTACGTGTGTGTGTATGTATGTACGTGTGTGTGTATGTGTGTATGTAAGTATGTATGTGTGTGTGTATGTATGTACGTGTGTGTATGCGTGTATGTAGGTATGTATGTATGTATGCTGTTGTGCCATGTGTGGCAGGTGTGGCAGGTGTGGCAGGTGTGGTAGGTGTGGCAGGTGTGGTAGTTGTGGTAGGTGTGGCGTTCAGTGGCAATGTCCTCCAAATGGAAGGGCTTCACACAGTTGGCTTTGTGGAATGATCCAGTGTGTGGGGCACTCTGCCCACAGAATGCACTGTAGACACCTTATGTGAGAAGATATATATAATGCTGAAAATACAAACAAATCTAGTTACCAATCAAATAGTGTTTACATTTTTAATAGGCCTGCTTTAGTTTATAGGCGACCATCCTAAAATAATTCAGTATACTGACAATAAATTATGACAAATTGAAAGCATAATGTTTATTTCATATTTTATATACACGTCATACACACACGTCATACACACATTCTAAAACATGTTAAAATATTTTATATACTTCAGTTATAAGGATGACTTTTGTATTTGTGTGTATTTCAATTTCAGGTATGTTCGACACAGATTAGTAATTTACACACTTTCAATTAAAAGTGAATTGTCTTGTGTTATTGTTGGGTAATGTGGCATAAAAGCAGTTCAATATTTATTTGAGTGATGAGCAGTTTACCTGTCATTGTAATACTTCACGTGGCCACAAGATGGCAGCCGTATATAACTTTATACTGGTTATGCTCCACTGATAAACGCAGCATTTGCACGTTATCCAACGAAACAAATGAAATTGTCTCTCTTAAAAGACCGATTAGGAGAAACTAAAATAGTGATTTTGGGTTAAGGAGCTATAGATTTACCACTGTTTTTGGCCAAAAACGGGTAAATCTAACTCCTTAATCTGGATGAATGTTAAAGAGAGGTATTTTTGCCTATAAACTGACACTAAACCTGACCTTAAACAATCCAATAGCAATGGAAGTAACCTAAATATTTAGATTTTGACAAGCAGGTTACTGGCAACATTGCACAGATGAACACATGCGACAGCTGACAATGATTACATCAAGTAGGTTTAGTTTTACATAGACAGTAACTAATTTTGTTAAAGACACCAATTAGGGAAACATAAACTATTAACCAGAAATGTTTCTGAAAAAGGTAGACCTATATCTATAAGGCTACATATTTATATTTTCTAATTGTAAGGTATTTACAAACATTGCATTAGCCTAGGATACCCAGTGTTAAAACAAAAGGCGTTCAAACAACGTTTGACTGGTTGTCTATAGCAAAATACAATGCTCAATGTAAGGCTTTGTAGCCTATAATTTAAAAGATACACAACTTGATAATCACGAAAAACACTGCCTTATTTGCCACGCTGTAGTGTAGACTATCCTCGATTCCATGAAATAATAGGATATTGATAGCTTAATCTGTTCTTATAATGCCTTAGTCTTCTGTTTATATATATACTTGACTTGACTTTGATGCTTTCAATCAGATAAAACCAAATTGGTTGCTGGACCAGAAACCCGCAAGGGGTGAGTCTGTCGAGCTGCACAGAACAGACCTTATGTGTTATATTCTAGGTGGCGTATTCGTACCTAAATCATACATAAGGATTCACAAGGTTGGGTAGGTTACTTTTTAAATGTAATCAGTTACAGTTACTAGTTACCAGACAAAAAACAACAATCAGTAACGTAATTTTTGGATTACCTAAATTTTGTAACATAATCTGATTACTTTCCCTTATATTACTTCACGTAAAGATTGTTCATTGAAATGCCATCCAAAGCAATTTACTGCGTTGGCTCGCGCCTCTTTCTATTTTTGTGACAGTTTATTTTGCGCAGGGGATCAGAAAAAGGTAGGACTTTATTAAACGTATTTATTGACGTTAATGAATTGGAGAACATTCTTTTTTTTATGAATTTTTTTCTGCAAATTTACCTTTTATATTTGAAATTAGTAGTAATCATCTATTTAAAAAAAACTGTTCTGATTCAACAATTTTTGCTGGCAACTGAAATGGATTACAGTTACTGTTTTTTGTATTCACATTTGAAGTAACTAATTACATGTAATCAGTGTGCATACTGGTTGCTAAGATTGAAGTAAAATTAGTTGTAAACCAATTCCATCAGATGTATAAAGTTTTAAACATGTTACTACATTCACGTTCAATCATAATTCGCAAATAGCCTACACATGGGATTAAATTCACGAAAACTATTTTCAGTACATACAAAATATTTTCCATTGGAAAAACATGTAAAATGTATTATATGATCCCCTTATCCAAGTATCCTGTATATGCTGGTGGAAATATATTTGTTTAGTCCAATTAACAATAAAATATAATAAAATAATAATAAAATATAAATACATTAATAATAAAATAGGATACAATATCCTAATTATCAACATTATGGGAAAGATCTCGTCTTGCAATTTATTAAATACAATTTTGCAAGTAAAACATGTAGGTCTACTCATTGTATTGTTTTCAAATCAAGCTAGCTTCAAGTTTCATTAAATAAACTGTAGACATGAAGTCATAAAAGGGCGGCAGGGCGCAATATCTTGCACTCAGATGAACTGGAAACAAAATAAAATCTATTCGTTATATTTAATCTGACACCTCGACAATAATTAAATTAACCTAAAAAATATTAAATTAATTAATAATTCTTACATGATAGTTACATACGAAAGGTTTTACTACACTATTACATCGCTACGTTTTTTTTATAATATGGCCAAAATGAATAACCCCAGTTTATGACTGACTGTATTTGTGTATAGGCGACAATGTTATTGCCCAATACTTTAGTATGCGTTATTTTAGGCTACTGTTTATATGTTATATGTATCCGTCAATGAATATATACTGGCGTTATATTTGTATTATTGTTCATTCTGGCGGTGTTTTGTAGACTACAGTTTTATTTAACTGAATGTGTTTGAATAAACCATTATAGTCTAATGAAACGAATGAGCATTTGTTTCTAACACAGTATTTATAGTGTATCTCTACTGACAATGATGGCTAATTGTATGGTAGGCTTACTGTGTTATTTCTTACTGAAAACAGGCTTTTTCGAGTAGGCCTATTTGTCTTGTGTATTATTCAGACATTTTTACTTTTACGGTGTGCTATATTGCTATCGATCCTATTGTTGTTAGCCATATATTGTATTGCGCCCAGAGTGTGTCGTCATTGTAGGCTAGCGTGTTGATACCTGTGTGTGTGTGTGTGTGTGCGCGCCTATAGGCCTACATGTAGCCACATTATTGTGCTGGTTTGATTACCTGACTAGTGTTTGATCAGAGGCGCGGGACGTGATTGGACGTCGTCACCGCGTCCGTGGGTTTCCCACACTGCCATTGGCCCGCTGCCCTTTTGATGTTCCTCAAGCGCCTCCAGTCGCGCTGAGAAGCAGCGAGTAGCGCGCGCCGTGCGGAGCAGCAGCGCGTCAGGTGGCCATGGTCCGCACGCGGGGCGCCACTTTGGAGAGGACAACGAAGAAGACCAACTAGCACTAGCACTAGCACTAGCACTAGCACTAGCACTAGCACCAGCTTTAGCTCCAGCTTTAGCTCCAGCTCAAGTACACGCATTTCAGATGGACCGGGACAGGCCGGACAGCGCTCCGCTCCCGCCCACCCAGAGGCCCACCAACTTCTTCATCGCGGACATCCTGCGGCCTGACTTCGGCTGCGCGGCCTCGCGCGTGCGGGCACAAGAGCCCGTGCGGGAGCGCGTCCGCCCGCTGGCCCGGCCCGGCCTCGCGGGCACGCCGTGCACGCCGCCGTGCACAGACTCGTGCAGCAGTGACAGCACGAGCTCCTCCTCGTCGAGTCCCAAGAGGAGCGCGCCCGCCAAGGCCGACGACGGCGGCGCGCACCCCGGCGTCGGGAGCGCGTCGTGCTCCGCGGGAGTGCCGCGCGCCCCGGAGAGCCAACCGCTGCTGTGGCCCGCGTGGGTCTATTGCACGCGCTACTCCGACAGACCGTCATCTGGTAAAATATATAAAACAGCATTATGGGATGTCTTGCTTTGTTATTGACACACACACGCATCTACTATCTAACATCATAATATAGGCTATACCAGCTATCTAGCATATACATATTAAAGAATTATGAAATAGAAAACATAGCTTAAAATGTTTTAAATAAATATATTAAATGCTAAAGTTAACATAGAATAAGTTCAATATACCGAAATATTTGTATTCAACATAATGATTCTAGTCTAAAATAGGCATGTTGCATGATTTTCATATATTCAGCTAAGAATATGCTACAATATGAAACCACTTCATTCAGCGTGAAACTTCTTTTCATCCGTTCCGTTTAGGAATCAAACACATTTAAGTAGGCCTACATTAAAGTGTAAACAATAATAGTGACTGTTGCTTGCCTCATTCATGACAATTTGAAAGGCTAGATTAACGCCCACCACTAGATTTGTATTCTTATTCGCGATAATTTAAAAAGTTAAACACGTTTTTCAACGGAGGTCGATGAATTGTGTGTGTGTGTGTGTGTGTGTGTGTGTGCGAGAATGTGTGTGTACCTTCTACCTTACCCGCTTTACAATATTCAACATCTCCGTGGTTCTATATTACATTGTGATGAATAATGACGTGTAAAAAACTATATTTTTCGTTTTTAGAAATGCAAGAAAGAATACTGAGGACACATACTAGGCTACTATTTCTAAACATTAATACACGATGTTGTAATATGATATCGGCTGTTATTAAATCACATATGTTGTGTTAATATTGGCTATAATATAGGCTATAAAATGTTATTAGAGCTGATATATGTTGAAGTTGGCGAATGGTTTGAAATTATAAACACATTAACAAAGTATTGCTATAGTGCATCATTGCAATTAACGAGTTCTTATTTAATTAGGGGTTAAATAACATGCAATTAATAACAAAGGCTAATTAACATATACAATAAATAATAGGCAATGTAATAAACGAAACTGCTTAGGTGCAAATAAAATTAATAATAATAATAATAATAATAATATTATTATTATTATTATTATTATTATTGTTGTTGTTCTTGTTAAGCCTATTATTATTGTGATCTTACAGAGAAATAATTAAACGGTTTTTAGAGATTCCGGTTATATTAACTTCCTCCATTATTCATTCAGCATCGAGTGCGGGTTGACTACATGTAGACAATTATATAGCACACACACATATATAAATATATTTTAGTAGTATTTAATAGATATATTAGTTTTGAATAAAAAAACTATTCATTTAATGAAAACAATATTCATCATGAACATTAATACAGTGGATTGCACATTAATTATTTATTTCGTGCAGACAGCAGTACACTGTAGGCTATATGTGATTAAAAAATAGTAGCCTAATGTTGTTGAATAGCCTACTAGTATTTCATGTATCATAAAGAACGGCATTTGAAACGTTTATTGTAATAGGGTTTGTATTATTTTGTCACATTTGCTATTAATGATAATTGGTAGCACCTGTACAGCATTGTCATGTGTGTGCACGCTCGCGCGAGCGTCTTTGTTACACTAATAATATAGCTATAATACCACTAAATAGATGATAATGGTTCACCATCATTGTATACATTATAATATTTCATTTTGAAGCAAAATAACTGCTGTGTAACGCAGCCGTCAGGAGAAACAAACAAAATAACTGCTGTGTAACGCAGCCGTCAGGAGAAACAAACAAAATAACGTGCTGTGTAACGCAGCCGTCAGGAGAAACCAACAAAATAACGTGCTGTGTAACGCAGCCGTCAGAAACCAACAAAGTATCGCTATTCTGCGGCTATGAGGCGCGAGCTCAAGCGCTGCGTAAATATTGTAAATAAAATATAAAATATAAGAAATCGTATTCAATAATTATACACACAACCATATACTGTATATATATTTATATTATGCTTCCATATGGTCCCTACTGTAGGTCCAAGGACTCGGAAGTTAAAGAAGTCCCGGAGCGAGAAGGAGGACAAGCGGCCGAGGACGGCCTTCACCGCGGAGCAGCTGCAGCGGCTCAAGACGGAGTTCCAGGCCAACCGCTACATCACGGAGCAGCGCAGGCAGAGCCTGGCCCAGGAGCTGAGCCTCAACGAGTCGCAAATCAAGATCTGGTTCCAGAACAAGCGGGCCAAGATCAAGAAAGCCAGCGGGTTTAAGAACGGCCTGGCGCTGCAGCTGATGGCACAGGGCCTCTACAACCACTCCACCACCACCGTGCAGGAAGAAAAGGAGGACAGCGAATAGCACATCTAGCACAGGACAATAGCCTCCAGAGGACAGAACCCGGAGCTACAGACAGCTGTGGATTCTAAAGGACAGTACTGACACCCTATCACTGTCCAGACTATTCAACCACCTCCCCTTTGGAGGAGGACAACGTCGGTGGACTAGCGTCCAGGAGATGCACACTAGCTGTGTGTGTGCAGCTATAGATGTCAGAGGACAGACGACATCAAACACGACCAGTATGTTTCAGATGGAGCTTCTAGGACTAGTGCTGAGCTGAAGAAGCCACAAGCAACTGACATGTCCAGCTCTGATGTCACCATGGAGACTGTATTAACGGGCTGCCACTGTAATATTGTAAATATTATTTAAGTGAACACAAACCAAAGATTTTACTGTAAAACAGTCAGAGATATAAACCTTGCTGTAATTCTGAGTCCAGTGGGGTTCTGCTACACTGGGCCAGACCAGACCAGACCAGGCCAAACTAGGCCAGGCCAGACTAGACCAGACTAGACCAGACCACACCAGACCAGACCAGACAACACCAGACCAGACCAGATTAGACTAGACCAGACCATGCAAGATTACACAAAGCCAGACCAGATCAGACCATGCCAGACCAGCCCAGCCCAGACCAGACTAGACCAGACCAGACCAGACCAGGCCAGGCCAGAACATACCATGCCAGGCCAGGCCAGGCCAGGCCAGATCAGACCAGACCAGACCATGCCAGACGGGCTGGAAGCAACCTCCTGTGTGTGTTTGTGTCCTGACAGAAGTCAGATGCTACTAGCCCAAAGGACCAGAGGGTAAACAGGCCTCGTCTGTAGACAAGACCAGAGACACCACATAGAGATGTGTTTGTCATGTTCTCACTTCAGAGAAACAGTGATCTTAAAAATGTTATGTCAAATATATTATGTACATTCAAACTGTGTTTCGGAATAAAATCTTTTATATTCGAAAAGCTCAACAAACACATTCTTCTACTTCTATAGGAGATATCAAGGATTAAAAACATCTATGCGTGTGTGTTGAAGGTTGAAGTGGGACAATGTCAAACGTTTGTAAAGAAACATCGCGATATCTGTCTATTCAGCGCGTTACAGTGCATGAAATTGCCTGGCGGTGTTCTGACTGAAATATATAAATATTTATGAATCAAAAATTTTGCTTTCTCCTACATAGATCATGCTTCGCACGACTGAGTTTGGCGAGAAATGTCATGTGGTCAGGTCTAGCCTGCATCATTTAAATGAATACTACCCTGCATTATATATATAATACGATGCATAATTTCTAGTCAATATACATTTATAATACATTTTGTAAACTACATGCAAATAACTACCAATAATATTTCAATTATTAGATATGGGCATATATTCTGCCGATTTTATGTTGCCTTTTACTGCTCTAAATCTGATTTGTGTGTGTGTGTATGTGTGTGTGTGTGTGTGTGTGCGTGTGTGTGTGTGTGGCCAGAGTTAATTTTAATTTACCACCAAATCAGCAGGAATACTTAAACATTATTATTTCTAAAAAAGTGGCAAATTTGAAATCTGAAAAAGGAAAGTGAAACAGTGCATTTGCATTCTATAACCTAACGAAAAACGAAAAACTGCTTTTAAAGAAACTTTAAAAAAAATTTTTTAGGGAAAACATTAAATATTTTACTAAAAATAATTGCACAATTATATAATTTGTTTGCAAATTAACAACATAAAAGTAATGATATGTTTTCTTTAATGGAGGAAAAATAAAATAGGCTAAATTGAGATGTTCTAATTAGCTGAGCGTTATACGCGTGCGTGTGGACGACGTGTAGTTAAAGACAGCTATGCGTTATACGTGTGCGTGTGGACGACGTGTAGTTAAAGACAGCTATGCGTTATACGTGTGCGTGTGTATGACGTGTAGTTAAAGACAT
>JAODTR010052103.1:3065-17953 GCA_025399935.1 Amblyopsis rosae
TGACTTAAACATTTTCATTACTGTAGTCTGCTATAATATAATATTAATAATAATAATAATAATAATAATAATAATAAAATGCCTCAGAAATAAATCACAGAGAATATGTGTTAGTACCAGCTAAACATTTTGAAACCTACTGATTTCACAGGCCAAGCTTCTTCATCAATAAATTATTTCGATTATTAAATCAAAATCTAATTGTACATACTGCTGTTATTTGGATGGAAGCTGCAATTATATGGTTATGTTATTCTGCTATTTACCAAATGTATAGTGTGAGTGCAAATATGCACACAACTCAATTATGTTTTATAAATAATATGGATAACGCAGCCACTTGATGTCGCTAATGCAATTCACAATGAAGTATTTGGTCAGACAAAAAGAAAGCAGAAGAAGAAGATGCGCACTCGGGTTGCGCAACAACAGTCGCTGCGAAGCTGCTGTTTTGATGAGGCCTGCATATAGTTTATATATTACACAACGCCCAGGATTCAGAGGGGCGATATAGTTTGTGTATGTACTAAATTAATGCATGTAATAATGTTTATTTGCGCGGTGATATTAAGTTAGCTGGATTCTAATTTAAAGGGCTGGGGCCTAGCAAATTGCTCTGAAGATAGAGCTGTACACGGTACGGTCATTTAAATGAGTCCCTTACACATTCTGTGATTTACATGTTTTACTGATATCGTAATTTAATTAATTGTTGGCTTTGACTTGTTTGGATGGATCAAATATTACCATACATAAACCTCTTCTCCCAAGACAAGCTAAAGTGAATGCAGCTTTTCTAAACATAATCAAGTCAAGTGAAAACATCCATGTCCACGAGTTGTTTCAGCAACATATTTAACATCAGCAAAACATGTCTTTAGTAGCCTATGAAAGCAGTGAGGGTAGTGATTCAGAAGAAACTTCCATCCCTGTTGTATCAGGGAACAAACCGAGTGGAGGGCTCTTTTCTTATCTACCTACTCCTAAAAAAACGACAACAAATACAGAAGGAAACGAAGGACCAAGAAAAGAAGCCAGGCTTAGCTTGCCACCAACCACTAGTTCATCAAACGATGGAAAAAATGTCCAACCATCTAAAGGAGGCTTGCTTTTAAATCTACCCAAGCCGAAGAAACGGACAGAGCCTGTCAAAATCACAATACCACAAGTTCAAAGAGACGAAGTAAGTGACGATATGTTTGGGAATTGTCATGCAAATATTGTTGAAGTGGTCACTGCGCTGTGTGATGGTTATGAAAGTAACTGGGCATTTATCTTGTCAATAGTCAGACTCAGATGAAGACGAACCTGTGAGGAAGAGATTACAGTCTCAGGTAAGAATACTTCCATGTTTTTTATTATTTTATATATTCAGTGACCAAGATAGTCTACAAGTCCATCCATCCATCTTCATCCGCTTATCCGGAGTCGGGTCGCGGGGGCAGCAGCTTCAGCAAGTTATTGTCCCAATTATGTCAGTATATTACAATAGGCTATTATCAAAGTATCATGGAAGCAAAATATGCAGACCACGGAAATCCCACAGACAATCTATATTTTTCCATTATAACAACTTTTTTGACATTTTGCAGAATGAAATAAAGAGAACAATTGACATTTAATGATTCCCCTACTTGCCAAATGTATTTGTGTGGCAGCAGCCTTCACATAATCGATTTCTTCTTCTACATCTACCAAATGTATCCTACAGGGTCAAGGCGCAGGTCTGTCCTCACTCCTGCCACAGCCTAAAAACACATCTGTGAAGGAGACCAATAGACACCTGGTTCCCCACACACTCACCAAGCGGTCTGAACCCAAAGCCCCCAAGCCTGTGAAGCCCTCACAGGGTCTCCTTGCTGCTAGCGCGTCCCCGTCTGCCATCAAAGCTGCTGCTAAATCAGCGGCCCTTCAACTCGCCAGGCAAATCGCCACCGACGACCAGGACGATGAGCATTTTGCGCCAGAGAATTACTTCTCCCTGGGCGATAGCGCCGCTGAGCCAATCCCCGCTGTGGTCCCTACCATGGACCCCGAGCCTGCTGCCCCCACGGTAGTCCTTCCTTTTGTACCTGCACCCGAAGGCGACCAGTCCGATGCCCCTCTTGACTTCGGGCTGAACCACGAGGGACCTGGCGCAGGCCCTTGGGTTGGTAACCAGTCGGAGTACCAGCAACCCATAGCTGGCCCAGAGACTTTCCCTCAGGTAACGGTGTCTGCGATACTCTGTTATACGTCGCAATCTTCTGTTCTGTCTTGCTTTCTGATTGGGCTTGAATCCAATGTGTCTTCTGAGCAATATTCCACGCCTTTCCTAATTGGACAGGGATACTACGATGAGCCGGTCTACCCGGATCCGAACTCCGTTGTGGCTGAAGTAGGAGAGGCAGCCTCCTCTGCCATGTTTGATGATGAAGCAGTAAGTAGCTTCTTTTTATTATTTTTATTTGATCAGATATCATCGTTATAGTGTAGTCATCATACAGTTGCACTCTTTGACTGCCTTACAGTGCCCTGCCTATTGCTACAGCTCACTGCTTTGAAACATCACCGTCTACAAAACTGTATGTGGTTGATGGGGGGGGGGAATTAACAACAGCGCTAGCCTATGAGAGCTGTGAGGAGAGCAGTAGAAATTATGTGGGCCATTCATGTGCAGGAGGGGGATGCAGTTTTAGACCAAATCCGAATGTTCGTATTTGTGCAAATCAAGAGTTGTCACTGTAATGCTTGATGATTCTATGATGCTATTCCTACTTTTAAACATCTGCAATAACCACATTTTTAATTGTTTTTTTTTCGATTTATTTTGGTTCTAGAAATCCAGAAAATGTGTAATGTCACTATGTACACCGTGTGGCCAAAAAAAAAAGTTGCACTCATATATTTTTTTGGACCATCTTTAGTTTTGATTACTGCATTTGCCATTACATAGTTTTGAAAAACCTATTAAACCTCACAACATTATAGTGTATTTCCAGCCAGCATTACATTATTTGCCGAGATCTTTTATTGACAACGGTAGAGTCGAGCCACGTCATAGTCATCCTCTAGCACATCTAAAAGACTTTCAATGGGACTAAAGTCAGCACTATGTTGTGGCTATTGAAGTGTGAAATTGATTCCTCATCCTCCCTGAATAACTCTTTTGCAATTTGAGCCCAATGAATCCTGGCATTGTTGTCCTGGAATATGCCCGCAGATCAGAGAAGTTAAAATTCATTGATGCGATAACCTGGTAATTGGCACGTTCAGCTATTCAGCTGACTCCATTATATTGCCACATACTGTAACCTTGCCGATGCTGAACCTGATCAATTGAAGCAACTTCAGATCATATCACTGCCTCTAAATTGCAACTGTATTTTGTCCGGAAGTGTAATGTCACTATGTTGGAAGATAATGTTTACTTTTGGGTAAAAGTGAGAAAAGAACATTGTGCTCTGAGGAAAGGATTGTATGTAAGTAAACCATGAGTTTAGAAATATAATAGTGGGAGCAATAGGTCCACTGCACCAATCTGCTATTTAATCAAGCACAAAATTGTGTAGCTTTTTAGATATTGAATTATGTAAAAAAAGATAGGTTCGTACATGTCCGTATCTGTCACACGGTCTAGCATTCCTTTATATTAGCAAAACAATAGCCCAGACTTAATTTTTAGCAGATCATATAATACAGACTTAAGAATGCTGTTTGTTTTATAGGGAAAAAAGAAAGTGATTTATTTTTTTAATTTTTATAAATCATACATTTAGTGCTGAACAATGTATATCTGCATTGCTACAATTGCTTTGATAACATCATCTAGCTCTACCACCATTTTGAAACACGCTTGACCTCAACGTCATCTCACTAACCAACGCTGATTGGTCCGCCAGCAGTGTGGCTGTGAGAACGCTAATGTGGTCAGGGTTTCCAGACTGTAATCTCAGCTAAATAAATTGAGATGAGAGCCTAGTCGGGTGGAGCCAGGCCAATAGTTAGGGTTCAGTGAGGATGAAATCCTACTTGAGGTGAAGGTGATATGAGCCACGCCATGCTCTTTTACAGTTCATGAGACTACAAGGGAAAAGGAACAGGGGCAAAGAAGAGGTGAAGTTTCTGGAGATCAAGGGGGACGACCAACTTAGTGGCAACCAGCAGTGGATGACCAAGAACATCTCTGAGGAGAAGCAGGAGAGAAGGTCCTTCAGCAAGGTGAGCTGAACCTCTTTTGGACCAGGGTTTCTTTGGAAGGTGTTTACCATTTAGGTTCTACTAAAGACTTAATTACACATGACTTACATGTACAATACAGTATAGAATGCCTGGAAATAATTGACCAGAAGTGTGAAATGTGGCTCCTAATTTGATGCAAACCTTATGACGCATGACAGTTTTGGATTTAAAATATCACTGAACATGTCAAAATTAATCGATCCAAGGCTTTCAAATCTGGAACTTGACTTAAATCACATTCCTAATTTTTTACAGAAAAGGGGAGATCAACCAACAGGTCAACAGCGTCGCAAACACCAGATCACATATCTCATTCACCAGGTATTGGCATTCTGTTTGGAATCACTGTTGACATAAATGTTTAGTTTTGAGGGACCAATCTAATTATCTGACACTTCTAGGCAAAGGAACGTGAGTTGGAACTGAAGAACAACTGGGCAGAAAACAAGCTGACACGTCGGCAAACCCAGGCCAAATATGGCTTCTAGAGGTTGTAATCTGGACACTGCAACATGCAAGACCCTACAACAGAAATTTGAATATGTTCCCAAAAGAAGTTATATTAGACTGGGTTGAAAAGAAAGTAGGCTTTTTCCGTACCTTCTATCATCCTTTTGTGTTAAAGATATGTATATATTTAACTGTTTTGATGGTCAGATGTGACGTGCAAGAATGACAGCTGTTAAACAATGTTTCTTCCTCACAATGTCATACATTTCCTTAAATGTAGCCATGGTGGCAATCAATCATTTCCCCATGGTTTTTCATGCAAATGTAGATTGTCCCCTACAGTTATGATTATCTAATTGCCACATCAGCTGTATATATTCCATACTGAAGTTTGAGAAAATGTTTAACATTTGATAATATGATTACCATTTATAAGCATTAGTGTTGCTTTTATGAAAGTTGTGCAAACATTAAAATGCAATGAGTTGCGATGAGTCTGATCACTGAATAATGGTTCATTAGCACCTAGGTTCAACCCATTCAACTTTTTTTTAAACAGAGCATTTACGTTGACGAATGCGAATTGGATGACCTGACTAATATGTGAGCTAAAATGTGAGATTACAAGATACCTTTTAATTGAAACCTCAGTAACACTAAGAAAATTATGTAGTGCTCTGCCCTTGTGGCCTGACATGTAATCTAGCATTCTGCATTTACCAACATAGCCAAGAGTGGCATTACTTGCATCAACAAGAAAAGGCATTTTAAAGATTGTTTATCAGAACTGTCACATAATGCATTCTTGTTTGATATTCTATAATCTTGAGCATTCTCACAAATGTCTATAGATTTTTATTTATTTATGAATAATTGACATTTAAATTAAACTGGTATTTCAAATAGCCTTGCTGTTTTAACAGATCAGTAACTTGACAGTATTTTATCTTAGAAGTGAATATAGAATGACAATCTGTTGTGATTTTCTTTCAACCTTTACGTGACTATCCCCTTCAGTTACCTCATTATACTGAACAATATGCCCCAACAAATCAATCCCCTTTTGCTTTTGTTTAACAAAGCCCTTTATAATCTTACAATTACAAAACTATATTTAGATAATTTAGCCTAGACACAGAATTGAGCACAATTACAACAAGAGTAGGTTAGTCATCTTGATCAAGGATGCATGGTAGGAAGAATGTAGGGTATTTTAAGATATGTACACCTGGAATAATCAAAAGTTGAATTAACTGGACAAACCCCCAGACATTAGAAAATACATTAGGGATCATATGAGACCCGTGAGAATTTGGAGGACCTCTTGTTGAAAACATCTGCCATGGTATATAAAAAAAATGCATGTTAGGTACTTTTTTTGTTCTTATACTTTCAAGTGTATGTATTTGTGAGACAATGCTAATAAAGATTTTCTGGAAATAACTTTCTCTTTCCTGAGATGCAGATATGAGGCATGAAAACTAACAAAAAGCATTTTTGCTTTTAAGGATTTAAAGTACATATTGGAATAGCTTGTAAAAAAAAAAGATTCTGGTTTAGGAGAAGATGATTACTAAAATACACATGGGAAATGCATTTGGGATCAAATAAATGTATTCCAACAAGCAGTTTAATATTTATTGACAGTTATTACAACTCTAGCGACAGAATGCAGAACATTTTTATCACACAGCCATCATTCTTTTTTCAGACCTGTTGGCAAGTCCAATTTGTCTTCAGCTGTCTTCAGAGTGCCTTCTGTTTTTATGGAACTCACCTCACTCATGTCTGAAGCTGTGTGAAGTGGAGTTACAAGCGATGATGTGGACTCAGAGGTTTGGTCTTCACCTGTAAATGCTATGGTTTCTGGACTTGTCTCTGTAGCAGGCGATGCCTGTTCCAGCAGCCTCTGTTTTTTCTTCTGAAAAGCTGCGGATGGGTCTTCATATGGTACCAATGAGATTTTAACACGTACTGCGTCTATACCATTAACCTAGGACAAAACATGTTTTATAGTTGTGGCTACAGACCAATAACCTATTCCAAAATAACTAATACACAACATTTTTTTTAATGAAAAAAGCAAGATAAATATGATAAAAGATTTTAGGTCACAATGTTTTACAATATTGATCTTACCGTGACCTCACACCAGTAATCTCCTAGGTCTTTGATTGGCTCATCTTGAAGTCTCAATGCATGAGGTGGAACGACAACTCCCAACTAAAAAACAAAACATTTTACATTTAAATGAGAGCAGATTTAATGTTTAGCTGCAGTGCTGTTGGGTGACATTTGCTGGGCGGTATTATTAAAGATTTGTTATTAATAGTGGATATAACAGAAAAGTAGGTAATCATAGCCATACCTTCTTAAGAAATTGTCTGCAAACAATCTCTTTGGTGAGCTCATATTCAATATTTGGGATTTTTCCAATATTCAAATGTGAGCTTTGAAGAAATTCTACTGTCTGCAAACATAATATTTTAATTGAGAACAATGCCAAAATGTGTTTATTCTAGGCCTAAGTTGATGAATGCTACTGTCAAGAAGAGCTAAAAATATTCAAAGTTTGTATATATCATTGTACACACTCACTAGTAGTCCAGTACGCGTTTGAATCCTTTCCTCTAGTTTACCTTCACGCAGACACTGGATGAAGACATTTCAAAAAGCAGTGAGACATAAGAACATCCACCATTTTAAAGTACAAACAAGGCAGATGTTTACATAATGTAAATATAAATTAAGTACATGTAAATAAGGCATAAATGTATGAAACATGAGCAGAATTACTTGTTTACCTTTGACAGCAATAAGCTCAGATCATAATTGAAAGTGTGGGTGTGTGCACTGGTCGTGCCACCCCCCACCCCACAGCGGTGGTTTGTGCATCATACCATAAAATGGCCAGAATTACACACTACGTGCTTAATAAAACAAGATAATACATCAGTATATACCCGTAATTCTTCAGCAAACATCTGTTTGTTTTCTGGCGATGGATATACCGCTAGGCCTTGGGGCAAAAGCTTGTTGCGGCCAACAGATTTTTTCACAAGCACAGTGTCTCCTCGCCCACCAAGGTCTGAAATAAACCAAGACAGCATAATAACATAGCAAATAAAGACTCTTCAGCAATGAGCATTAATAATATAGTGCTTTTCATTTTGGGTAGGTTATCCAGTAAAGCCATCTAGTATAACATAGTATCAGTTTTTCTTGTAGGCTAAAGCTTGCACTGTTGCTTGCTGCTTGCTCTGTAAAAACCTAAAAACACTGGGGATACTCACTGGTCACAGTCTGAGTTAGAATCAGCTCCATCTTCTCTTGTGAAAGTGTGGCGTTTTCCACATATTTATAAATTCTGTGTCTTCGAGGGTGAAGTCTTGGCGGGCTGCCTTCTTTAGACAACGGGACCTGCCACCACCGTTCCACCACAACTGTATTCTATTTGTAAAAATAAATAAAACATTAAAATTTAATAAAATTAAAAAGGGGAGGGGGGGGGGGTGATTGTTGGAATACAATGTATTTCTAACTAAAGGATTCACAAGAATTTGTAATCAGATAATTGACTGCTCGTGTTCTCATTATTCTCATTGTGTCGATTCAGTGTCAAGTCCATCTGTATTTGGTAGCAGTTAATCACACGTGGATCTGTTCATTTTTTAAAGGAAATACATTCATCTAACCTTGCACGTTGTCTGAGAGAAATATCTGAATGATGAATGAGTAAGAAGGTCTTGAAGGGCACGGCGACTTGAGCTCCACATAGTTAACAATTGTTAACAATTGTTAACAATAACTGATCACGCTTAAGTATGGATTAAGCGCAAAACATCAATAATACATACAAAACTGTTCCGGGGGAGTTTTTTAAGTACTTAATTGTCATTGTTTTGCCAATATGATACCGGTAATTTTAGTTCAACACCACGATTGCTAAAATTAAAAGCAATGAGTTTTTGTGCGACGACATAGTAGAAGGACCCTTGCCTGATTTAGGTGTCCGGGATAAAGCCTACATTTACTTTGCATACTTTCTTTAAATTACCTATTTAAAACTGTAATCGATTAATTGCAATGCCACTATTGAATTAAAACGGATTTTGCCAGTGTTTATGCACCATGCAGTAGCGGTGGCAATAGCCATAAGTGTCTTTTCAGTATCTTAATATCTCAGGAGGAGGGAGCAGGAACAGAAAACTGGACACTGTATGAAATGTAATGTTTATGTGGGGTTTCACCAAAAATACACCAAGAAAAGTAAAATAAATATACAGCTACAGTAGCACACGTTATATAATGTTACAAGTTAGCAAAATTAATCACATTTAAAACATGTTTATACACAAAGGTAAATGTTTCAAGGAACTGCATGGACTAGATTAGATAATACTGTGTAACAAATACTTTGCTTTAAAATACGTTTGAATGAAGATTCATTATAGTATGTGCATATTGTCTGCGATGTCAGGGGGTCTCTGCCCATTTGCACTTTGGTTGACTTCATGCAATATCTACGTGCAATTGTATTATTGTCAGTCACAACAATAAGTAAAATATCACAGATGTTTGCATGAAAACAACAATCCCAGTATTTTATGGAATTCCATCATCCCTGTGTTCCACGAGTCTTGTCCCGTATGAACGAGAATGCAAGTCTGACAAACGGTTTCCCATAGTAGCTATTTTACAACAGGCCAAGAAAGCAACGCAAACATTGTAGACAAAGACCAAAACTATGACAAGCCAACACAGACTTGTGAAAAATAATGCAAACCGGTAGACGTTCTTTTGGCAGTATCCATCTTTGACCTCTGAGTATTGAGGAGATATGGCGTAAACCCACACAGTGCCTATGGGAATACAGGCAGGTTGTCAATACGTTCAGAAGGTTATTACATAGTGTCAGTATGGAAGTCTTCTTTGTAACAATCATATTTCAGATTAAATCAAATATGTTAAAAGGTACAATCCATTATTGTGTAATATTTGCTTTCATAGACCCCCACATTTCAGTTTTACATTCCACTCTTTTATTAGGGGTCCAAGCACTGACGGTGCTGAAGCCCTATTGCTTAATTTTGTTCCCATTTTTTTATTATTCTTCTCCACTAAAAGTGTTTGGCCAGCCAAAACTGTAAGGCACAGAAACACCAAACTTCATCACATGACCACAAATTGCCCCCACTACTCATAGTCCCAAATTCAAGGTATAGGCCATAGGTGGCGCTATCACATCTGCCTTTTGACACGTATCTCCAAAATGGCTAGGCCCATTTTCAAAATAAAAATTTCTCCTCATTTTCTCAAGTCTTCTGCATCTTTTCTCTTTTCGGGTCCTCTGCTGTAAAAATGCCATTTCAAAAAAACCGAATGCTAATTCAAAATTAACTAGTCTGAGACCGCTCATCCAAATCTCACAAAATTTGGTAGACAACATCTAGACCAAAGTAACAAAAAGTTATACACTGAATTTTGATTTAACACTTTGTTCCGAAGTTATGACTAAATAAACTGACAGGTTGGCCTATAATTCCTCATTGGCCTATATTTTATATATCTTATTTATTCAATGCAATACACAATGCCATGTTATTTTATAACAATCCCCGATTTCCTGGTCTAATGTTGCCATCTACTGGTGGTTTTGTACAATTCAGTTCAGTTCAATCCTTTTTTTAGAAAAAAAAAACAAGCCTGCAACTGCAGAAGCTACTGTGGCGTGGAGGCTTATGAACTGCATCAACACTATCAAAGCATCTATAGAATGTGTTCAGAGTCTCTGCAAATGTGCCACACTGAAATTATGTTTCATGTGAGATTGTAAAGCCTATTTTGTCTAAAGAATTGTAAGCATAAATCTACTATACAACTTCATCATTTTCCTCCACCTCTCCCCTTATCCTCTCCCTGCTTGGACCCGCTATTTCCGCTTGCGGATATATTATAATATTTTATTTTTATTGAAACACAACTGTGCATGGAAGTGCATGCAAGTGTGATGGATAGGGAAAGTTGTGTCAGAAGAGGACAATTTCACACAATAAAAGTGTCTTGACAATTTAAAAGGTGTCTAACTATGCATATTCTACATAAATATATGGCTATAATCTCACCCTCACCTGCAATAAACCAACTGAAATTGAACATGTGCAGGATGGCGATAAAGCTGGAGGTGACTGTCCGAACGACAACATCCTTGCTGGAGTACTGAATATAGGCCAGAAACGCACAGACAAGGGTGGCCACTCCCAGGACTATCAGGCAGATAGGAAGGTATGGCTGGGCAGGACAGCTATTCAGGTGCAACACCCCTGGCATAACATGGAAAATGATATATGATGGTTAAACTGGAGGAAGAACCATCACTGAATACAACGTGAATAAACAGGAATAGTTTATCATCTCATAGAAATACAAAATACAATACCTATGCTGATGGCTGCAAGCATAACCATCCATATGATAATGTTTGCAACAACTGGAAGAAGGAATGAGAAGAATGTATAAACACGAGCCAATAATACGTGATGATGTAGGAGAGTTAAAAACGTAAAGGTTAGCCCACCATGTCCCGCGGTAAACCATGTGCTCAACAGGGTTACATTAGAAGAAACATAACAAACCTATAAAAGAAATCAGCACTGCACCAATTGGTTGCTCTCCCATCTTTTCACGGCCAAGCTGATACTGGAAGGCAAGAGTAATTCTAGTTGAACAACAGCATGTATCATCATACGTGTTTAGTTTATACTGTACTATAAATACACTTACCTGTTCTTTTTTTGTGCCCTTTCCTTAGAAGGGTCTGTTTCATTTGATGACTTATAAGGCTATAGTTAGAGTGTGTGTGTGTGTGGTTAATGTACATCTCTATCATGGTTTTGCAACATCCTGGTTATCACAGAGGAAGTTAAGACATTTTAGACCTTTTAAATGCTTCATCAGACCCTATATTTAAATCTAAGTAACAACAAACATATTATACTGTATAAAAATGTTTCAGTCTGCATTTCAAACTCAAGTTTTGACAGTTTTTACTAGTATTGCAAATATTATTCCACAGTGTTGATGAGTTTCAACATTGTTGTGGCTTGCAGGGGAAGTAGGGAAACAACACAGAACAAATAAATTCTCCTTCAAAACAGACTGCAGCTTGATGATAGAAGGTACAGACCTGGCTTTATTGCCCCAGAACTGCCAATGCAACGCCAGCTCAATATTTACATTTGACAGACTGTGTTTCAAACATAAATTAGGTAGGTGGGGGTAGAGAACCATGTGAGCCTATAATTGTTGTAGGGGGAGGAATAGAGATGAATGTCTATGTCACTATGTGAATTGGGTATGCACTCTCAGTATTTGCTACCAGATGAAATGTTTTGTTTCCACTACATGAGTAATTCCAATTGCTTCAAAGGGATATTTGACCACAACCTCATTTTGTCATTCTACCCTCACTGTGGCAACAGTTTGTAAGAGTAATGCCCTTTGAGTTTTAGACAAGTGTGACTTCTACAAAGCTACAGAATTATGAGCCCAACAGTCACTAAGCTTAACATAAAATTTATCAGAACATTACATAAATATATGTTACCATTTGCTATCAGTTTAATGCAACAGTTGCCCCTCATAAGTGAAAACACACACTTGTAAAACATGTAAAGGGTAAAGGTGCTTTTATTGTCACATACACACATACATGCAGCGAAATTCGTTCTCTGCATTTAACCCATCCCTCAAGGAAGCATTGACCAACAACTGTGTTTGTCCAAGTCAACATTTTTATTTGACTTGACATCAAATTTCATGAACAGCACAAAAAAAAAATCTGTCAATGGCCTGGCACCAATTTGAGCCAATTAAATAAATCAATTTAAATAACTTGTTGAACCTGTAGACAGTGTTCTGAAAAGTTTGATTCTAGAATTAGTTTGCGCATTGTGAAATGTTTCTGACCAAATTTCCTAGTGAACAACTTTCATGGCCCTCGCAACAGGGTATGATGTTTCTGTTCTACTGTATATTTTTCTCTTCTAGTTGAACTCAATTATCATTTGAAGGAGAGGTGCTGCAGGGAAGTCCATGGTAACTATTCCAAAGCATTTGTTCTGTCCAATCTGAGCATGTAAGTAGTCATACAGTTGTGGGTTGATTCGCTGTGCTACGGCAATGGGGTAGGCAAAGGTTCCAGCTCCACTGGAATACGTGAGAAATATCTGGTCTGCGTCACCTGACGGTGCAGCTTCCAGATGTGCACGGACGCTTTGCCATTTTGTTGGCACGTGAAGGAGAGTGGGTACCTAACGGACAGAAACAATTTATTACATACAGGTTGACATCACAGATGATTAGAACATGGAAATTGACTAACAAAATCTTTAAAAGCAAATTTATGCTTTTATTTACACAACAATATAGCACTAAACTACTTTTATCTATAAAGACAGTCCTGAGCAGAGAATGACATCACACTTCCTCTGTGTGTGTTGTAATCTAAGCTTCACTTCACTTTGCTTTGATTGCCGGCTGGCCACAAACAAATGTTAATGCATGTGTCCCAGGGAGCATTTGTTTGAGATGCTGTTGTGCACTTAGTGTGCCATCTAGTGGCAGAAAGTCATATAGAATCAATTTAATGTAAGGCATATTGACATTGTGATGGTTGGATGGGTCATGGGAGGCACACAAATCCCCCTACCTTCCAGTCATCAGCAATGTCCAGGGAACCATATCGCATCCCCAGGTCTGGTCCAGAGAAGTCTTGCAGGACGATGAGTTTCCCCCTGGCCCATGGTGGGCACGCGTCGGCTGTGCCACAGCAGGTCCCAGTGGGCGTACCGGTGGATGTAACTCACCACAGCACCACATATGTCGTGGGTCTCGCTGAACTCCTCTTTCAGACGCATCAGCACCGTCTCACTGGGGTAGTCCTCCAGGAAGCCGGCCACGCCCTCCAGCACCTGGCCAAAGTGCGTCTTCTGGTAAGACACGCCGTGGTGGATGGTCAGTTTCCCCTGGACGTGGCGAACGCGTATGTCCAGGAACCTGACGCCGGTGTGGAGTTGGGACACAAGGCTCCAGGACTGGCATTTAACTAGGGCACCGCCGTATAGGGACATTGTGTTGTGGGTGCCCGGCATGGTGATGGCAGACATCTGCCAGCTGTCTGGAATGTTTGCCATCCAGGAATGGTTGAGGAACTTGGGGTGGGATGTGTCGTCATAGTCAGGCCTCTGAGTGGCACTGTCACTAAAGCCAAGGACTCTACAACGAGATGGCGGACACATTCTTCTGGGTAATTTCAGTAACTGTAATTATCTTGTTTGTATATACAAATACAAAAGTGAAACTTCTGTATTTATAAAGTAGCCTATATGCTGATGAATTTGAATGGAAATTGACCCTGTATACGGGCTTTTTGATATGGGTGTGATTAGCACGTGCTGACAAAGTACGTGGCTTGTTAATATGAACACCTAAATCAAATGGACCCATATCATTATACGTACCCTAAAAGGACCAACAGAGTTGATGTCTTGTTGATGTCACCATCTCACCTTGTCCGATTCTATTACATCAGGACGTGATCTAGAAATAAGACAAGTAAAATATAATGTAAAATGTATTTACAAACAATAAATCGTGTATAAATCAATCTATAATTTATAGTCAACACTGTCAACACAAACATGTATGCCAAGCCATTTCTTTCTGAATAAAATGTGTAAAAGAAAACATATTGAAAAGTAACTTAATAGATTACATAGGCAATTTTTCACACCTAAATGCAATCTTTATTAATTTGTTTATAAAACAAAGTGTTTGTGAATGAACCATTTTAATCTACATAGCAACATTTACTTTACAATTAAGAAAATCACTAACACAGCAAACTATATTCTGTAACGGCTGCTGATGCGGCGAGTGAAATGAACGAAAAGGAGAAACAGAGTTGCCGAACGAGCAACTAGCCACCCGGCTCAGCGTTTAATAATAACGTAAACTTAAATAAACTCAACAGTGTAAATAAACTTAAACAAAACAGGCGTACACAGTCACGTACTTTACCTCGCTAACAGCGGATAGGAAAGGTGCCCAATACAAGTTACACAAACAATAACCCACATCACTGTCCCAGTAGTCCCCAGCCTATATGCCCTCACACCCACACGGCTGAAGGCAATCGATCTAATTGCACGTGTGGG
>JAODTR010052114.1:0-17953 GCA_025399935.1 Amblyopsis rosae
GTACCTACGGTACTGCACAAAAACGAGTACCGTCATGTTTTCTACATTTTGGCATCGACTTGGTACCAAAGTATCGGCTCTCGTGACATCCCTAATTGGAACTATTACATTATTTTACACAGTATATGTTTTTGCCTTACAATACAAACAAGATGGTCGGCTTTACAGTGCACTTTTACAATTGTATATGATGAATCTGATGACGCTGTATGGCCTCTGTTACACACACACGTGTGTGTGTGTGCGTGTGTGTGTGTGCGTGCGGGTGTGTCTGTCTACCACGTTCAAAGAGTAGGGGTGTTTAATAATATTTTCTTTTTAGAATCTAATGAATAAAGAATACTAGATATAATGCAAATACAGTATATTTATGTAAAGGCATTATGATGGGATAGCATTTCCCAGAGTAACGACTACATTACCCATGAGCCTATTCTCCATTGCCTCATCAGAAAGAGGTCATTCGCTCTCCAGTGTGTTTCCATTGGAGAGAATTAACTGAATTAACTCTAACCCCCATAATTAGTTGAGAGACTAAGCAGTAGTAGTTCAGTAAAATCAGCTGTTTAACAGCAATGAAGGTATAAAACAATAACTGTCATAACTCAGACCCAGTGGCAATCATTTTGAATTACCTCTATACATTTATCACAGATGGTGTCATTTCAGATATTAGATACATATGCAACACATAAACACAGAAGTATTCAAGAAATACTGTGGTGGAAAACTACTCGTGCTGCCTTTAAATGTGCGTTATCATCGAAGATCAGCAGTTAAAAGAAATATACAGCTCAGCAATGCATAGAGAAATGTAAAACGCTAAAGGAAGGCGTTTGAAGTATCAAAAAAAAACAAAAAACAATACATTTGCAAAATAATCTGTCTCTGCACTGGCAGCAGTATGGATGAAGAATTATTAACACTCCTGGCTCTAAGTGGAGTAGTTTGACAGCAACACATTGTTATGGGCCTGTCATACTCTAAGACCTGACCATTCAAAGTGTTGAAAGACTTAACAACACTACATACTGTAGGTCAGTGAAACTAAACGACGAGATAAGACGAGACTGCAATGTAAGAAATTGGTGTAAGTTAAGATAAGAAGATAAGAGGAGATAGCACTGGCCCTCGATGGGGAATTCTAGGGAGCTTAACGGGAAGTCAACAACGCTACGTGAAATTCTTGGTAGTGTACACAGTATTGAAGGCGTATCTTTCAGGCTAGCAGAGTGGACTATGAGGTCTACGGCCATTGTCTGTTTATTCCAATGTAGAGGTGAGCGTGAGCACAGATTGTGATCGATTCTTTCACCTTATAGTAACCAAAGTAACCATTTAACAAATTTTTCAGAAGCCACATATCTTTGTAACATCTGACACTCAAAATGCATTTTTAAGACAGACACGTCAAGAGAAAATCTACTTGTTCCAGACCTGATTCTACTGTATTTCAGGAACACTCTTGCGAGATCTGGCAACACAGATAACGTTAGAAACAGTTAATTTAAAGTTATTAAAAGTTCTGATATTTACTACCATTAACACCATGGTTGGCACAACCCAATCTGCTTTCATCCAATGAGAGGCGATGCGACCATGCCCACTTCGAAGACCGGAAGGAGGACCATTTTCATACCACTGTATTTGTATTGCAACATCTTTGGGGTGTACTCTTCCCAGTTTGACTATACTCTTAATTTATGTGACACAATATGGTTCAAATACTCCTGTACTTCAGTGGCACATAACGTACTCACTACTCTTTTCCCTATAGGCTCATGTCTTCTCTACAGCTACATATTACAAGTGTACAAGAAATATGGTGATGTAGGTAAGGTGAAATGACATTACATTTTCCATTTTAGCTGCTTACGGTATCACGCTTGACTGTAGAAAGCAGCAGAAATTGTTGGAATACTATTAAAATGTCAATGTATCACTATCCACTATCCCTGGGTTTTATCTAAATGAAACACACACACACACACACACACACAGACATCATTCAGGATTAAGTTAGTATTCATATTAACCGTTAAGATAGTAACCTACCATTTACTGGAAGTTTGTGTGCTTGGCTGCATATTCTTGTGTATGGGGGAGTATACGCGCTGGAATACTGGCATGCATGTGTCTGTTAGAGTATGTGGATGTATCCTGATAGCATTATGAGGAAGGTTTATGAAACCTCTGTCCTCCCTCTGCAGTCGATGAGTCATAAGTCAATTCTGACATATGCAACACATGCTGTTGGCCTGAACATATATGGAGGAATATATGGAGCACAAAGCATCAATGTAAAATATCATTCCATCCTTAAAGGATTATTACTGTTTTTTATGTGCACTTACCAGCAATGGATATTAAGATGGTTTCATCTGAATAGAAGGAGCTATTTCATTCTACATTACCCAGGGCCTGCTCTGTAGGTCACCATGGCTTCCAATAAGATTATCAATATTACTGCTGCATCTATGATAGTATGTGACAGTATACAATCCCACAACTGCCATTTTTATGGAAAACTGCTTATTAGAATTTTGATATAATAATAATTAACTTGATCGCTGATTATTATTATTATTGTTTGAGTTTTTATCTCGCAAATATACAAATGTAATCTCGGAATATTACTCTCACAGATAGTTTTTTCTCAAATGTACAATACACTGTTAGAAAACTGTAAAAACTGGTGGTTAAATAAAAGCTGGAAAACGCATGTGTGTTTGCATGTACACACGTGTGCGTGAGTGTGTGTGTGTTTGACCAACACGGACAGGTTATTCCTTATATCCAGCTACAGAACATGTTGGACGGCAACGTGTTGCAACAACAGCAAGAATACCCTCTACTGTTAAACACACACACACGCACACGCACACACACGCCCCCTGCCCCCATAGTGTGTGTGTGTGTGTGTTGGGTGGGGGTGGGGTATACTACACACATGCAGACGTCACACCTCATTCACAGGGCTTCCCTGTCAGGTGAATGTCGCTAGGCAACGCCAGCGCCTCATCCCAAACAGCGTGACTCCGCTGTGCTTGCGGTGGGGTGTGGCTGTTGCCGTGGTGACACAGGTACAGTAGCCTACTGGAGAGGCGCGCAAGGCTGACAGAGGTGCGTAACGAAACCACATGAAAGACATGCGTGCTCAGAGGCACGTCAGCGGGACGCTAAGATGAATGTACTGTACTCACCGCATATGGAGCAAGCAGTTAGTACAGTTTACTCCTTAAGCTGTCATCGCCATGGCGGCAGGCACAGAAGGCACATGTCCCAGCATGCCTCTGGGAGAACGCTTAAAAGAAAAAAAAAAAGTAGAATTAAGTGGATTTCTCAATTCCAGACACACACACACACAGCTACACAATGTATGCATGCACTTTATCCTTCAAGCACAAGCGCACACAAATAACACATAAAACACACACACACAGAGAGATAAGCGCATATGCACATTACACATAACCACACAAGACATTCTTATTTCTGTCTTCACAAACACATTAGCACATAAGCACATGTACACAGATACAGTTACACACACACACACACACGTGACGACTGTTCCAAACGTTGTGAAATCACGGTGAGCGTAGGCGTCGTTGCAGCAGCAGCAGCCAGGTGCAGCGTAGACTTCACGGCTGCACGGGAGGCAGAGGAATGCTGCTGATAGCATGCACCTGCTGGCTAGAGGGACAGCAGCGGAGGCCCCTGCCAGGTATCTGCCTCCGTCACCCCGAGGGAGTGTGTGCGTGTGTTTGGCATTGTCTGGGAGAAGTGGGGGGTAAAGAGAGAGAGAGAGAGTGGCTGACTTGTCCCCTGCATCAACCACCATGCATTCATGTCAATAAGGAACTGTCAGTATTTGTAAAAACTGTATATGTGGTGTTAATTACTTCCATGTATGTTTAATGTATATACTGAGTACATTGTTCTCGTTTTCGTTGTTGCTGTTGCTTTGGCAATATGAGAAATGACCTTGTCATGCCAATAAAGCCTTTCTTGAACTGAACTGAGCTGAAAGAGGAAAGATCTCTCTCTCTCTCTCTCTCTCTCTCTCTTTCAGCTCAGTTCAGTTCTCGATCAATCTTTTGGAGTCCAATTCAATCCTAATCCTGCTGTGCATCCTTCGGGTTTAACTACGGCCTTTGTATAAGAGTAATGGCCACATACAGAGAGAGAGAGAGAGAGAGCGAGAGAGAGAGAGAGACATACTGTGCAGTTATTTATTATACCATCTTATCATCTGGTCTTCAACAGTCGGTGGACAAATAGGTTTATGATGTTTGGAATAGCAGGGCGGGGCATAGTCACACTACATTTACACTGCTATAGGCCAGTTGTACAATAGACTGCAAACAGAATTAGCCACGGCCAAGTGTGGCACTCCTGGGCTATAGACTGTCATAACAAGCAGGGCTTCTCTTATTCCCATATCTATCTTATCCATCTGTCAAAACACTTTGTGGTTCTTTTGCTAAAACGCTTTGACTATGTGTCACACACTAAGTATATATATGTATATATACTAAGTATATAAGTCACGTAGACTATAAATTGTGTTATTTTGTCTATAGGCCTGTTAGTACAGTAACATCATAATATATCATATGTAATGCATATTGCTGTACATTGCTTATTGCATCAACAGCAAGAATTATTATAACACACTGCACCATAAAGTATTGTGGCGAGAGTTCAATTTCATGAAAGGTGACATTTGTTGTGTGCATCTTATCTTCAATTTACTGCATGAAATAAACTGACCCTGTGATGAGTACATTGGGATTCTGTCTACCCCTCAATGACCTTGTCAAGTCTAACATTTTAGTATGTAGGATCCTATGCAAACATTTATATTGGTTTAATACGTACAGAAATACAGTATAACCATGCAGTAAGGCCTACAAACATTACGATATTTCAGTATGACAAGGAAGCAGGCAGTGAAATTATTAAAATAACCAAATTTAGACTTTTGTTGATATCTAAACTAAAGGTGTGACAGGCTCTTATTTGAAAGGTTAAGGCATAAATTAAAGCTATGATGCGTTTCTGCTCTGTCTCAACAGCCAGATGTCAAACACGTTGACTGCTTTATGTTGTGAGGAATTTGTCTCAATTCTAATTTAGGATTCATAAGTTTATCTAATTTGTAATAAAAGCAATGCGGCCATTTAAACTTCACCAGCACACTCCGGCATAGTAAAGGATACACGATGCGTACCACATAATTTCAATGTGGGTAGGGCAAAGAACAATTACACAGAAAGACTTTCGGCTTATTAGCGTTGCCAATTTGAGCCCTCGGTATGCCACAATTGCGTGCCAGGCAGAATTTCCTCATCAATAAGATCAGAAAAAAGCCAGTGAGTCAGTCTGTGTGTGTCTTGCGCTCTAGATCAACCTGTTGTTAAATATCAAGTCTATCTACTACCAGTTACCTTTGGCCTGGTTGGAGAATAGGACTATTGAGTCACTTCACATTCACATTGTAATGGGATGGGCAAATGTAATAGAACATTAGACTATATTGTAAGACATTCAATGATGCTAATTCAAATTGCCAACTGTAATGGCTATCTAGGAAAGTACAGTAGATTTAGTAAATAATCCAGGAAGTTATAAAAGAAAACTGATCACTGCCAAAGAAGGCATACAAACAAACATGATTCCCTGTTTGTGTTATCTTTGGTAAAGTGAGGTCTGATTTAATTGCTTAGGGTTGCGCCACGATATTGCTTTCTTGCAAATGCATCACTTGATGACGCATGACATATGTGCATATGAACAATCCTGGCAATGTTGATATTTTCTTGCTGTACTATGTTACTGTGGAAACAAGGGAGCCATTTAATTGGTCTACGTGAGGGCTAACAGCACTAAGGGACCTTGACACCGTAGATAGCATATAACAATATTGGGTTAGTGAGGCATTTTAAATAAAAGCTAATATACACAGATATGAGTGCTCATTACTAACACAATATTTAGAAGCTGTTTTGCAACATTAAGATAAGAAGAAATCCATGAATAAATGTAACAAATAAGATAGTGTAATGTTTGATAAACCTTCAAAGAAGTATATCTTGACACAACTTTGACATTTTTGTATTTGAGTATGTTCATAATGATATATTCATTTCTTCATAGTCATGTCTAAACACAAATTTAAAATGGCTAGTAATTTCAAGATTGAGTGGGGGACGGAACAGAGACACTATCCAGCTACACAGAACAGCTTTTACTTTTCCCTTATTTCCCCCTTATTATTTGTTTCATCCCCATTTATTCCCCATATCACTCCACAAATTCCAGTGGCTCCAATGAGAATTTAATAATATATGGTGCACAATTGACTCTAGAATGATATTTTTATAGAAACCTACACCTGCTTCGGGGATTTTGGGCAAAACCACATCCGACACAACCCAACTTGCCAAATGTAAAAGTTCCCATTACCACACAGTTGAAGAACAGTGGGATTGAAACAATGTGTTGGACCATAAAATGTAGTTTATGTTGCATTAGCACTCCTGGGCAGAGTTAGGTTTTATGCCTGAGCACAGATTAGAGATTTTACAGCCCGCTGGTACAACACATCACATCCATTTATTTTGAGAGGTATTTTTCAATTCCTGCAGGTGTTAACATTTCATTTTTCCCAACTGATTTGACCAGATGCTCACACAAACTACATGAATGCAATAACAATGCATCACTGAGTTCATTATTTACATAAACACAAGCACAGGTGGAATTGTGATTCAGCCCCTAATGACCCTGAAACTAGTGACTTCATTGTATAGTTGGGTTGAATGTGCTGCTATTGAAGGCTATCGCACAATCGTACAAAGCTGGAGCATACATGGTGGCCTAGCAATGCCTGAACACAATGAGATCTGCTTTTGGCATAGACCTTTCATGTGACTGTGTCAAGTAATGAATGGTGGGATTATTTTTGGCCAGATACTTTGTGTGTGTGTGCGCGTGTGCGTACTTGTTTCATGAGGGAGCCCCAATGTTGTAACCAACCTTTCCTGCATCACATACCACGATGGGTTTCCCAAATAGCGTCCCATTGGTGATTCAGGATGTGACCTCACTCATTCAGTTAAACAACTGCCAAAAGTATCTGGTATTGTGTTCAGGCATGACATTCCTAAAACAGCTCTTGCACACATGGTATCAAACATTTGTCCTTTCATAGATTGGTAAGATTTACTGAATTAATTGTAGTATTTCAAAGTCACATAACCTGTGCAGTCACAAGTGTCGAATTGTTCTTGTGTGTGACTATAATAACGGAATAGACTATAATAATGGGAATAAGGTATAACAAACACAAATTGTCATTAATACAATTACTTCATTGCTGCTTGATGTTAAATATATTTTACTCTGATAATGATCTAAATAGTGGTGTCAGACATTTTAGGTCAGGATACCATGTAATTCTACACAATTTACACATTAATAGATAATGTGACTAGACAATGTGAATTCTCCTAAGGTTGCATCTTAGCTAATTAATTATATATATATATATATATATATGTATGTGTGTGTATGTATACATACACACACACACACACATATGCAATAATATATTATGCAAGTTTGATTTAAAATGTAATTAAAATGAATGGCTTGATTTGAGTACAATATTTACTTGGGGTTTAATTAGGCTTCTCAATTTATCATTTTGGCATCTGAAGGCAGGATTTTCACTGAAATAACCAGTGTGACCATTTGAAAACAAATTCATTTCAGAAATGTCCATGTGACACTTCATCTAGTAAACACTGAAAACAACAATATATACAAATTATCTCATTGTAATTAAAAGTATAGAATGTCAGACTGCAAGAGAAAGAGACATTTTAATTTACACATTCTATTTCAAGAGGCACTTGGCACATGGGTAACAATTAAAATGGCTCTTTAGTGGTGCATTGCAGTGACGCAAATTATATTGTTGACCACAAACTCACTGCAATCTGAAAACACAAGTTTCAATGAAGCAATGCTCTTGTTAGTATTTGCAAAAATAATTTCAATATAACGTGACATGTGCCTCAAGCTGAACACATACTACCATTCAAGTTCTTAAATAGCAGTGTGTACCACAACATCGGCAGTGTAAAATCACAATAACACTGTTTTTGTCTTTTGCATACATAAAGCTGACCGTGTTTAGATTTATGCAGCGGCTTTCATGAACCATATTGTAACATGTTTGGTACTTATATGTTTGGTATATGGTTTTGTAATGTACAGTAGCTTCAATTGCAGAGACAACACATAGCCAAAGTGAACCTATCAAATGCATTATCACAGTGTACAATCATATATATGAGAGAACATTTCAAGACATGAAAAAAATACAATGAGACTTTCTGGTTTTGTTTTCATTACCAAGTCAACTAACTAAACTTGACAGGCCAGATTCGAGGCCAATGGTCAACATAAAATACAACTGAGTCTGTTTTTTATTTATTCAGCATTTTATACATATGCATAGAATGCAGGGCAACAATGTGCAAAAACACACAAAAGTTGAAATTAAACTGACATAACTAGCAAGTTAGCATTAACCATTCATTGCCAAAATGTTTTACTGAACATTAAATACAGATCACATATAGTAGTAAACAGTTAAAATGACTTAATGACCAACACTTTTTTTTTCTCAGATCCATCACAGCACAGGCAATTATTTTAACAAAAACATTTAAAGCTTCTGCATGGACATTGTGTGCTCCATTAACAATCTGGAAAACCGTTTTTATAAATAAACAGCTCAATACAACTTCCAGGAACACCTTAAATATTGTGTAAATTCTGAGATTCGTTTGGAAACATTACTGTATATAGAAAATGATTCCTTTAAACAGTGAACTATGTAACTGTGGCGTTAGACTGTTACTGTATTTAATCACGTCTGTGTTCATGATTTCTTGGGCGGGCCAGAAACGGGGGATTGCTGACAAACTACACCAAGGCGTGGAAGTAGCCCCCCCCCTCCCCATAACGTCATAATATACAAGTTATACAAGTATAGAGCTCATCGAATCAAGATTAGAATCAGTGGTAATTGCTAATGATACGGTCTTCAACCACCTACAGTTTGCTAGCTAGCTATGTCTTCATTGCTAAATTAGCTATTGGTCAGTGTATTCATGTAGTAGCCTGGTGTAACCAGACCATGTTCACTTCTCTGGGTCTGGCCACGCTCCATTACATAACAGAGGGTTTGTCCATTTATACATACAGTCTATGCTCAGAACATTTATTTCTGCTTTACACAATATTTAAATATTGATGTAATTGATATGATAAGCTAAAACATGAATAAGTATCCTCATTTTAAAGATGTGAGCAACTTCCAATTAAACTGTTCTGTTTCGTAATGAGGAAGAGCTTCTTACAAAACCAGTCCTTGGCTAAGTAAATTGCGAAATGATAAATTAATGCCTATACATAAGCAGTCGGCTAAGGACATCTCATCTCTTTTTTCCCCAAACACGAGCAGTGCATCTATAATGTTATCTTAATCTTAGACCAAACACTGTGACAAAAAAAAAATCTATTTTGAATGTTGACCTCAAATCAAAATAATGTAAATCGCTTCAAAATCAACTGTAACAAGGCAATGTAAAATTCAAATTCCTTCATATGATATGTGTTCATATTTCTTTCAGGAGATATATGCATTTTATGTGATTTTGTGGCACATAAAAGGTGTTAAAACTCCAGAACAGCAAAACAAACATAAATGGGTTCTGTGTGAATGAGTGCCCCCTCAAACTCATCTTAAAAATCTGAGTCTGTTCTAATGTGTCTGACTATCCGTCCATCCACAGAATTTCTGGCATCTGGTTGTTGTTACTGGGTTCTCAACTGGTAGTCTAAAAACAAACATGGAAACAAACAATTATACTTTGCATTAATCTAAAGTGGGTACGCTTGCAAAGATTATCACGTTGTTGAACAAAAGCATCAGCATATAAATGTATATGTTAGCCACAGATCTAAAACCCAAGGGGGGGAAATACATGTGCAGTTCTAGGTTTGCTTACAATAAATGTCATTAAAAGATAGGGGTGTAACGGTTCACCAAATCCACAGTTCGGTTCATACCCTGTTTTTTGAGCAGCGGTTCGGTTCATATCGCGGTTTTATTGTACTTTTTTCCCCTTGAGCGGTATAATCTGGGAAATGTTTCTGGCCTTTATTACATTAGTTCTGTAGTCTAGACTTTATTTTTTTTATACACTCTGCCACTAGATGTCACACTAAGCACCAGCTTCTCAGCCAAACAACACAGCGGCGAGATACAAAATTAAAAATAAACTGGCAGTTTTGGACATTTTTCATACCTTGGCGGACATCATGGATATTGTATAGACACACCTCAGAGACTAGGCTTCGTGAGCGAGACACATGAAAGGTAAAGTTCTGCTGCGTCATGCCTAAGCCACCCACAACTATAGCAGCTTTCCATGTGTGAACTTGTGTGTGCGTTACGCACATGTCCCTAGGCCATTTCTCAGCAAAATTACACTTAATTTACACATTGATGTTTCTAAATAAAGTGTGATATTATTCCACAGTTTCGTTTTAAGTATATATTCAGTATATATAGATGCGAAGCAATATACTCGTTGTCATAATCCGACATCGTAGTGACTAGGGGTAAATGCTGAATGGCACATGCATTCTATAAATTGCTTGGTGGTGTTTTGATAAAGTTAAAGAAAGGCTCAGGGGAAGGGGGATACTTGCATTGCAACAACATATACTATTCCATAATAATACTCCATAGTCTAGAATAATAATATTTTTCACAAGAATTTCAAGTCCTGAAAAATGAAATTCCCGCACATTCCTGAAAACAACTCAAGGCCAACATCATCCATCTTGTGTTGTTGCTCAAACCAGAGGCAGGTGTTCATGCTTGCGTGCGCACGTGTGTGTGTGTGTGTGTGTGTGTGTGTGTGTGTGTGTGTACTTGAGAGGAGCTGGTTGTTGTGGCGCTATGTTTGGCACTGGTACTGGTAAATAAACACGTTAAATGGACAAAGAATGTACAATAGGAGATGCAGCGCAAACACATGTATACACAGACACACAAACACACATATACATAACCAGCTGGATTGCGTTAGTGGCTGCTTGCCCTGGCCAGATTCTTACTCCCTGCTCTCTGAGTTTAGGGTAAGGGTAAGCTCAACATCCGCACTTCCTTACACATACGAGGACACATGGATACATGGCATATGCGCGCGCAAACACACACAAGCGCAGGTGAATCTAAGAGGGAAAGTCTCAAGACTTAAAGTGTGTGTGGAATAAGACAGATTTGATAGAAACTGCTCTAAAACGGCACCGGCTTTTAGAACACAAGCTATGATTTCATGCACACACACACACACACACACGTTTTGTTATGGAAACAGAGTTGTGTGTACTTAAGGTTAGGCAGGGGAGTGGTTAAAGCGTTTCGGCCCTTAAGCCCAGTGTGTCTGGATTTCATTTGCCTTAAATCAGATCTGCTTTAGGAGCAATTAGAGACCGAGTCTATGGCAGGATGGTGTTTCTCGCGTTGCTAGGGGCAACCAGGGGCACTCAGGGAAACAATAGCACAGCTGTACAACACGTTCGGCATATATTTGTTACTCAGTTAACAGGCAAAAGGGAGTTTCAAGAAATTATCTGTCAAATTATGTTACGCGCAGGCTGTCGCTGATCAGAGACCACATGGTGTTGCACACACACACGTTTGTGTATGTTGAGCGCACATACAAAGACATATGGGTGTCACTCAATTTATTCATTGTAGCATACTTGTGTCAAATTGGTCTATTATGTGGTTGATAAAAGCCAGAGCCAAATCTAAATTTTAACACAGAGAAAAGTGCCTTGTGAAAGGCTGACGGGAATAATTTTCTTCCCTTACGGGATCATTTTTTAACAGTTGGGGGGTGTGTGTGGAATGTCACACATCACTTTTTTGCACTTTAAACCGAGCCGCTTCTTAAAGATGAGATTTAAGGCTGCTATATGTAGGATTTGAATGTTGTAATTAGAGCTATAGTAAAATAAAATAAAGAAGCAACAGAACACACATTAATAAATATCATTCTCTAAGGAGCCACTATTGGCACCACTTACAAACCTGTCAAACCAAACAAAGCTTGACATTCAATATAGATTAACCAGATCAGGAAAAAAGAGGCCCTGATTGGTCAGAATTCTTTTGGGCATGAAAAAAAAAAAAAAAAAAACTTAAATCAACTTGAATATGAAGGCAGTGGCTATCAACCAATCACCCAAAACAGATATTCTCACAGTACATGTCTGATTACTGATAGCTGACAGATGTCTATGAAATATCTAAAAGACTACAGTACAGCAGCCTTAATTATGTTTTAAAATTCATCAGAATGTGTAAAAACTGTGCTTTATTACAAGCTTAATAATAATAATAATAAACTGAAAACATTTACCATATATAATAAATAAATAGAAAAGGCTTTGAGTAACAAAAATAAAGTGCATTGTAAACTGCCTGCCTGTGTATTTCCCAGGTTCAAGTATAAACTACCGCTCACAACTACCGCTGATGAGATTTAAGTTGCAGTGTCACACCCCTTACATATTGGATGCGTAGTTGCGTACCTTTTCTCAGGAATTTCATTTTTTCCTATGGAGTGCAGCATAGAGCTTGCGACATTGCATGCAGTACCGTTGGGTGAAGGGCTACGCACGCTTTGAAAACCCCAACGCATGCACTAAACACTAAACTTGACAAAAATAAAGCTGTGGTTCATTTCATAACCACATTTTGCCTAAAGCAATGTCAGTTTCATTACATTAGCTTACTAGTACCGACCATGGGACCAGTTAGCATCACCGTGGATACCAACTGTAATGAGAAAGAGTAGTCGCGTAGAATGTCGCAAAACTACGCATTCCGTATGTAAGCGGCGTCAAACTTCTGACACAAGTGGAGCACGCATACGTCCACTGAACTGCCCCCCACCCCCCCCCCCGCACACTCCAGACTGCCAGTCTAGGTCTAATTGTAGGCTAGCGTGCAGTACGCACTTTGCTTGGCCAGGCCACCAGACAATGCAGGGACTGGGGTAAGAGCAGTACAACACCCCCACACACACACAACTCCAACCACGACTTTAACTGCCTGTCCCTCTAACCATCAAACACGGGTGGCGGTGGAGGTTTCCTACAGGGCTTTGGAGTGCCGAAACATGAAAGGGAGCGGAGGAAGACAGCTGAGGTCCCACTGGTAATGGATGGGTAGGGCCCACGGCTGCTGCTAATTGGTAGCTTGGTGTTTAAAGGGGGGGGGTGGGGGGGGGGAGTCCTTCAACTGAAAAAGCCTCACGGGAGGTCTTTAATTTGCACTACCAAGTGTGCCCCTCTCCCCCTCGCGCTGTCCACGTGCGGACGTGTACGTAAGCTTCTAGCGATCGTTTTTGCTGACTCAGCCCTTTGAGTGTATCTGTGCAACACACACACACACACACACACACACACACAGACACGCGCAGAGAGATTATGTGTGGTGCCGTGTCCACAACAAAATCTTGACAGTTCCAGTTTAGGGGTGAAGCCACAAGGTTCACGGAGGTGGCGTCACCATGTCACAGTATGCACGCGCACGCACACACACACACGCACACACACACACACACGTGCGCGTCCAACAGAGGCCATGCGGCGTCACCAGATTCGTGGGCTCATTTAGGACGTCCAGCCACATCAAAGGCAGAACGCCTAACCTAGAGCGGGAGACTGTCTGGTGCGTTCATTAGAAGGTGCATTCAACTTGGCTGGTGATGCGATGATAATCCCCGTGCAACGGATTAGATACTGTAATCACAAGACATCTGTAATGCTTGCATCCAAACTGACTGTAGGAAAATGTCAATTAAAATGGCACTTTCAAGAATTCTGGAAAACAAGGGTCTATTAACGAAGTGACGTGAAGTGAATGATATGCAGCCGTCATCGCAGACATGACAATGTGCGTTGTGTTGTGTCTGTGAGCGGAATTAAAGACAGTTGCTTAGACCTGTCGAGTGGGTGGCAGGCCTGGGCTATCCCCATGGACAGAACGGTGGCAGTGCCCAGGGGCCTCAGCTAACCCAAACACCAATCTGGGAATGTGTTATTTTTATGTTTTAATACAATTGCTGAAAATATGATGCTACAAAATACTAAGCAGTAAGGGGGTCTATATTAAGGATGGTAAAACAAGGTAGTCCATCATATACATTTTGGTAATCAATCGATAACTGTACCGTATGTTCTTGCCACAGCAATATACATTTCCAAAACAGGGAGGTGCTGTAGCAAAACATACACAAGTCACTATTGTTTAAACCGCAGACGAGGTTTTGTCTTCGCACTGCTCTTGTCGTATCAGTGGAAATGGATGTGGAAACAGTGCTGTGAATACTTTACCCCAGAACAGTAAATAGCGTATGGATTTAGGTCAACTAGCAGAATTCATAACAAAGAAAAAAGGTAAAAAGGTTTGCTACCATAGAACCAGAATTGTAACAAGAGCCCTGTCATGGATAGAAGCAGGTCAGTTGTCATGTAATATTTTCCCAGTAATGAATAAATGTCTTAACAGGTAACAGTGCTTCAGTTTTACTCTGAGTACAGACTAAAATCCTCACAGAAGTGCGTACTGAATTTAAAATGTTGAATCTTCAGAATGGAACCTGAAAGTTTATGAACCTTACTGGTCAAAACCAGTGCTCCACAGAATACCTGCTGCAGCGTACTAAAAATAAATAAAACACCTGAAGGTAAGCCAGCTTGCATCTCTATCTCAGTGTAGAAACTGAAATTAATCATCAACACAAAAGTGATGCAAATACCGCAAGTAGAGAAAGTAAAAAATGTAAGAAAACAATGTGCTGGCACATTTGTTCCTAACACTTTATGAGACCTTTCACATGTACAGAAACTAATTCTGGCCATCTGCTGTGCAGAAATGTGTCCAACGATCCTCCACCCATTGTTTAAAAGCCTGATCTCCCCTCTATGAAATCTTTGGTCCGCATAATATCAATAACATAAGTCATATAGCAGACATCTATGGGTTATTTCACTAGATCTTATCAAGTACTCTAAGCTAGAGAGAAAGGTGAGATAAATCCCCAGTGAGAAAAGAGAAAGAAAAAAAAAACATATTCTATTCATCCCGTGGGTCTCTAACGGTCTAGGCAGAATTCCCCTTTTTTACGCATGTGTTGAGCATTCCTAAATCATTCCTTGGCCGTGTGCTCTGGCAGCTGCCCCAAGACCAAAAGCTAACATAAACATTTAGGAACATTTAGGATCCGTGCACGTGGTTTCCCCGTGGGCTCGCCTACAATCGTCACTGGATGACCTTGACGCCAGGGAGGTCAATATCTCTCTCTCTCTCGCCAATTAGATGTGTTTTTAATCTAAGAACAAACTGAAAAGTGCTTAGTATTATTTGTGATGTTTTCTTATATAAGATAGTTTCAACAGATTTAAGCCTTGTTCCTATTTAAAATATTTGAACACGCTCCATTAACGTACATTTTTTTTTTATCACATCCTTGTGGAAACATTTACCACTTCCCCTTCTTCCAGAACGTATTAACTTATCTTAAAATATTTTAAATGATGGCAAGCTAAACTACGCTTCACTTTTGCTGCTGACATTCTCGGTTTTTGAGACCCACAATTTATTTGTCGGTACAGTGTTTAAACTGTCACCTCGCAACAAAGTGGTTCGGGTTCGAGAACCGGCCATGTTCTCTTCATAAAGATTGCGTGGGTTTCCTCCCTTAGTCAAAAGAATAGAGGTTAGGTAAATAGGATAAGCCAAACTGTGTGAGTGTGCATGTGTACACTCCGTAATGGACAGGCAGAGAGCACTCGGGAAAAACTCTTTGCTATCTCTCTGTCTACATCTAATTTATTTGACATATTCACACTCCATCGCAAACATCACTCTTTCCCTTGTCTTTGCCGGAGCAGAATTGATGGTTCCCCTTACCCTGTTCTCTCAATGCATTCTCCCTTACAGTCATGTAGGATTGTCTATAGTTGCAGAATCGCGTTTAATCTACTTCAGCATATGGGGGGTGGGGGGGCGGGAGACTTATTGGCCTAGTTAAAGAGACACGAAACGATTAGAGCGGGATTTAAAACATGGATTAAGACTGTCACATATAATGGTTGCTCTCTGCTCTACAGTTATCATTAGAAACATGTTTTCTATGCTTATTAAAAGTGAATTATTTGGTGTTATTGACGTGCTGGATTTCAACTGTTGAGCCACTTCACCTCATTTGGGAGCCGAGAGAGATTTGGGAGCAGAGGCATGCTCTATAATTCGCAGAAATGTTTCTCAAATGCCATTCGAAATCTTAAATTTTTTTTGATTTGGCCAGCTTTGCACACCAGATGGTTTGCTGTGTTAAGATTATTTCAGTCCAATCGCACAAGGAAAAGTCCATCCATTTCATTGTGTTGTTGTTTATGCATGGTTTAGCACAATGCACTCATAAGTCCAGGGGCCTTACGGCGGGGCTCAGCTAATATAGGGCTAAAGTCAAGAGTTAGCAGAATGCGCTTGTCTTCATGTGCCAAGGTGTACATAAATAATAAAACCTACTTCATTAGATTCTCTGGATTTACCCCGCTCCTCCGCGTAAAGCACGTTTACCGACGCGCTGACCGACGCATTGGCCGACGCGCTGACCGACAGCCTCAGCCGTCCGGTCTGACCCGGAGAGCAGACACAATAGGCTAGCCCGGGGCACCACCCTCTCCGCTTTCCGCGCGTAGCCAAACAAAGTCACCCCGAGTCAAGAGTCTGTCTCAGTGAGCTGAGTAATGCCTTCCCTTGCCTGATACAGGAGGGATTAATAGCTCCCAAGGCAAACGCACAGGCTAACAGAGTATAATGATGACATTGTATCTGTGTGTGTGAGTGTGGCCTTTGTGCCTTTGCCAAGTGTGAGCTAATTAGCATACAGTACACTCTGTATCCAATTATCTATGCATTCAGTGTATGTGTGTGTGTGTGTGTGTGTGTGTGTGTGTGTATGTGCTGGATTAACAGCAGGCCAGTAGCTGTGCCAATGCCAAGGATAATGCTGTCTGCTTCCTGGCCAATCAGGGGTGAGAATAGGCGGGTCTCCAATGATAACCTGCAACAGGAAGCCCTAGAGAGCCGCCAATTAGGAGATTATCACGAGCAGTGGTATTAGGATGGAACAAATGTCAAACGATGATAGAGAATGCGTACATCATGGCACGCCTGGGGAGCATTTCTGAGGTTAAATGCCTTGCTTAATCTGAGGTAGGTGTGTGTGTGTGTGTTTGCGTGCGGTGTACATGCTCTTACCTCCATTCTGAGTGATGTATCTCACCCAAGGCAGAGCCTGGTATCCACTCTTCTCGATGATCTTCAGGTATCGCACCTGTAGAGCGAACGAGGCAGAAAGCAAAGTTCAGCTTTGTGTTTCCAACCAGAACATGCAAACGTGTATATTAACTATGGCTGCTCTTGTATCACAAGTATCTACTGTTCTGGTCCACAGGATTATATGGTAAACTGCATTGCTTATATGACCTTCCTCAAAGCGCTTTACAGTATCGCCTCACATTCACCCACATTCATACACCGATGTTATGTCAGCCATGCAAGGCGCCGGCACCTTCAATGTGTCTTGCTCAAGGACACCTCGACATTTGGTGAGGAGTTAGCGGGGTTCGAACCAGCAACTTTTCATTGACTCTTCACATTCTAGACAACTAGATTAAAAACAAATATCTTTAAACTGGGGGAATGAGTCCTTACCCCAAGTGAAGGAGTTCAAGTACCTCGGGGTCTTGTTCGCGAGTGAGGGGACATTGGAGC
>JAODTR010052125.1:0-17953 GCA_025399935.1 Amblyopsis rosae
CGTGGGGCTCGTTGCTTTTCCGGCATTTTCTGTTGTTTTTCGTTCATTTGCACTCGCCTCACCACCCCAGCGTTACATGAATGATACAGCAGCTTCCACGTGTGTGTGTGTGTGTGTGTGTGTGTGCATGTGTGTGCGAGCGTGTGCGTGCATGCGTGCGTGCGTGTGTGTGAATATGTATGCGTGAGCATGTGTAAGCTAACATGTCTAGTCTACCTTGTCATTCTCTGGATGAGCGGGAAGCTAACAGCACAGGTTCTTACAGTAAGCCTCTGCCCTTCATGCTAACCCCGTCTCTCTAGCTAGGGGACGGGCCTGGCCATCTTTGGCTAACTCTATCAAGATGAACAACTTTGGGGACAGCAAAGTATAGTCATTATGTGATTTGTTGCGCTCACGGGCCAATTTGGGTCTTAACAGGGTAAATGTCCCATGCCCGGTGGCCACAAGAGTGACCTGAGACAGGGCTTTAATTTAAAGACAGTTTGCATTGTGTATGATCTTAGGCGGGCAGTGACTTTTTCAGGAGGTTGTTTGGCAGTGGAATAGGCAAGATCTGATGGTGAGAATGAAATATGGATGGACTGGATGTTTACCATTTCATTATCCACGGGAAATCAGAGAGTCCTATAGTGAGATCAGGGCAGACGCAGACGTCACAAACGCAAAGGAGGATATAAGGGACAACAGTTTTGTTTATCATGTTTGAAATTGGAGCAATTATGCACTGTGAAGATAATGATATGAAAGCAGTCGTTGGGTCATGGAAAACAGTGTGTTGATTCTCATCTGTCCCCAGGAATCAGTCACTCCTCCTGGGTAAGAGCTGGAGGACGGAGTGCTCACTGCCTCTGTCTGGTTTTCATTTCTGATAAAAGACGCGGAGAGTAAAACATCTGGGTGCGTAAAGCTTGCAAAAGAAAATCTGCCTTTTCAAGTCAAAGTTATATGGTCTTGATTTTGGCATCAATTTGTTGCACAGGTATTTAATAAGGATCAAAATGTTTTGCCACAAGGCATAATCTGATCCAAATCATTTAGTGAATATTCGACAAGGTTATACTGACTAGAGGGCAGACGAGAGCCATGGTCACGTTACCTTCTAGGTAAGACTAATTACGTAGGTGTGCTCTATAGGAATAGCAACGCTGACGTCATTCTTGGTCAATTACAACATTTTAAGAAGGCTCGCACCTTTTACCCAAGGTAAGACTAAAGCAGTACCCTGCCTGATAATATATACATATATCTGCTAGAGGGATATGGAATATATATGAAATATAATATAATATATTAGATCTTCCCGGTATTAAATGAAATAATGTGTAATAAGTTCAAACGACAATGAGAAAACAAGGTGCTCCTCCATGATGTCTCCATCTGTGTTTGCTTTCTCCTCCCACATATATAGATGGTCAATGTGTTTATACCAGAAATGCACATGACCAGAGCAGCAGACAGTCAACCTCAGCAGTCTGCCGTCCAGTAGCATGTAATAGTACCGCAATTGTTTTCCTCCCATCCCGAGGACCCAGAGTGTGACTCATGGATGACGCGGACAGTGTTTTCTATGGCGTGTGTTACTGTAGCACACGGGGTTCACACCGCCATGCCCTGTAGCAGAACGGGGACCACACAGCCGGCCTCCATCCCCTCTGTGTTTGAAGTATGTCCAGAGGGAGCGCACTGGCCATGCATTGGGCGGGCGCAGGGAGGTTAAGGTATCAGCCGCTCCACACAGTGAGAGCTCTGGCTGGGCCCTCCGCAATCACACAACTGACAGATGCTTTCTCGATAAGAACCCCGCCCCCCCTTCATTCCCCCCTCCCGAAACCCCCACAACACACACACACACACAGGGAACGCGTCATTATAACTGTGAGCTACTCCTGGGGATTTCTTCTAGTTTTTTGGAGGGAGGCTGCTATCCTGGGAAGAATGAATATGCGGTGCCTTTTGAAAATATAGCTTAGACGTCCCGGGAGGGTCTAGAATGTGCATTACAGCAGGTGATTCTTCGTACAAACTGTGTGTGCAGTGGGAGGTTTGACGTTTCTATTTGCCTTCGCCTGGTTGACTGGTGTGTAATGGCTAGAGGGAGGTCTTGCTTGAAAGTATTCCTCCTTCCCTTTCCTATAAGACAAGGTCTTGAAGAGCTCCATTGGTGTTCTGGCGTTCTGCTCTTTCCTGAATCGCTGTGCTTTCGGCTGAGTGTCATTGTGTTACTTGGACCAGAGCGGGCTGAATGGATAGCCCCCAAGGGGGCGCTCTGCGCACCACACCATCTATCAGCCCCCCGCCACAGAAATGCACAGTGACAAATTCAGGCCTCTGCCATTTCGGCCACAGTCATAGACAGAATTGAGTTTTGTTTCCCGGTCCCTAAAGGAAATGCCTTATGTGATCATGCACAGGCTTGTGCTGTTTTGCAGATGTTGTTTTTATTGTGATTACTTGAGGAAATGTTTTGTTAGCAGAGACTTGTCTTTAGGATTATTTATGTTGTAGTTTCTCAGTCATTTTCTATGAACTTGTATAAACAAGGACAACATTTTGGTCAGTTGCTATAGTCCAGTTATCAGCACCGTTTAGAATTTTCTTCAAATCCTATAGTTGATTATTTTTGCATCACTAATAGTATTTGATTAATTACATAAACTGGTGCAATTGCAATAATAACGACATGAATATTAGCCTCAATAATTACATTAAAGTAAATGTTCGACAAGATATAATAATAATAATAATAATAATAATAATAATAATAGCATGCTTCTTGGTTTTGCTTAAGTGGAAAGGAGACAAGGTAATTACCCTTGGGGCAATTAGAGAAAGGGTCTGACGGAGCGGCTAAGTCATTTTCTAAACCAAACATCCTGGTCGGAGGGCTGGAGCAACTGGCCGTCCTGCTGTATGAGGCCACTTGCTGGCTCGCAGGGAGCTGTTTGTGGGGAAGTGGATCACGGTATGTTTTCTTACTCTGAAGGCATGCCTCCTAAAAGTTGTGCCAGATGAGCAGCACTGAAACGCGGCACCTCGGTGGTCAGTAAAACGAGGCTGATTTACTGTAGCTAACTAGCAGGCGCGCTTGTGTACATGAAAGCCTACATTCTGCATCTCCGAAGTGTAAACCAAAAGCAACATGGTAAATTAGAGAGGCTACACTTTGATGCTAGGTGATGCTATACAGCAGGATAAATAGGTTTCAGTTGGGCTATAAAAGCACACAAATCTGAAATATACATTTCATGTCAAGTCATCCATGCTTGAAATGATTCCCTAAAGAACATGAATTCATCAAATATGCATAGACAAAATGGAGTTGAGCTATATTACATAAATGTATGTATACATTTTATTTAGAGATGTAGGCTATGTATTCCTCATCATTTTAATGTGTACCATATAAAGTATCATAAGAATTGTTTGTCTATAATTAAACATACTGTATAGTTACATATGTCCTTTCTTAAAACATCAGATATATTTTATAATTTTGCTGGGAATAGGATGTTAAATGTATTAACAGAGGAAGGTCAGACAGTAACTCTAAAATATGTACACATTTAACTAATCACATGGATGGTTAATAAAAGCCAAAGCATTCATCAGAGCATATTGCTGCATATTGGTATGACTGGATTGGATGCGTTTAATTTTTAACCTGGAATTACAATTAACAAGATTATAACTTTAAATCACTCAATAATTTATATTGTAGCATACACATTTCCTGTGTGTGTGTGTATATATATATATTTTTTACACATTATATATAGTATATATATGATGTGTGATGTGTAATGTAAAAATATTAGTTAGTTTAAAGAAATGTGATAATGTACAGCAAAAACCCTTGTTGTTTCTGAGGACGAGAAGGAAGTTTATTTTTCACGGGTTATTAACACTTCCTCCGTAATTGACACAGCTGGCTGTAGGACGCAAGCTTCTGTCTTCTCCCCATCATTAATATGGATACATTTAGGCTTTCTATCCAGTGTGCGGTAGATAATATTATGTAGCTGTATACATACCAAGTAATTAGGACATGACAGATGGAATAAATCTAAAAGTAGGAAAACCATGGAATAAGGGGGAGCATTTCTAGAAACAGGAGATCGAAGTCCTATCCTCCTATATCCGGGTCTAGTTATGCGTGTGATGTGAGAGTTGGTGTGCGGGTTGAGTGGCCATGCCAAAGAGCGGTTCAGGAGCTCAACGGCTCAGCGATGGGATGGAAAGCGCCTGTGAGGAACTTTGACCCATGTGGGAAATCCTGGCTATGGATGGTTTGTGTGTCAGTGGATCAAATGTCCATCCAAGCAGAGTCCTTAGCGGACTGGACAACAAATTCAGCCCCGTTATATTAGTCATCTCAGAGGAGCTGGCTTTTGTCTCCTTTTCCATCATTTCATGTTGAGCAGATCTTTGTCCCGTGAAATGAGAGCGAGCGCGAGGGCTCGTATTTGCATTCGCAAGTGAATGAGAATTAGTGTTGGCCCTCCGCCAAGAATCTGTAATGAGCAAAACATTGGATGACATCATTTTGAGGTTTGGATGAAATTAGCTTGATTAGAATTACCCTCCCCTCTCTCACCTTGGCTAGCAAGTCAAGTCCTGTGCAATCTGCCTGTCAGAGCCTTTGGTTTTTGAGGAGACTTTCTTTCCCCCACTGTGTTGTGTTTTATGTGGAATAAATACACTTGAGAAAAAGAAAAATGAGCACTGGTGCTGACGTTTCATTTATCTAAATTTTGTTATTTTGTAGAATGTTTTTAGCTGTTAAGAGAGAGTGTAGGTTTGGGGTGGGTGTGTGTGGCGGGGAAGTAGGGTTTATTTGTCATTGTGAGTTTGCACAGTTCCCCCTTTGCAAGGACGAGTGAAGCTTGCCATCGGCCTTCTAAAAACAACAAGCCTTGACTGCCAAACTTCCTAGATAATTAGTGAAGCATTTCACACGCTGCGGAACATCAAAAAGGAAATGGAAAATTGACAAATTATCCCTGGCCAGTGTGGGAAGGGAGAGCGTTTTAGAGGAGGACTTTTGGTGGGGCTCCAGCACAGCACATGGTCATTCTGAATCAGGCTCACTGTATATTCTTATTTACACTCAGTCAGCAACACACCCTCTGTTCTCTCTTACAACTGTAATTATCCCTAATTTGTTTGCGTCAGTCTGTACACATTTGTCAGTATGCTGAAACAGCTGATTGGAGGCAGTGGAGATCGCTGAATTAGTGATTTAGTATTAAGTGTTTGAATGAAACCGCCAATGTCTCAAATGTTATTTCCACACAGAACATTTCTGTGCATGTCATAAAATATAATCAGCTGTGAGGAGTGAATAGTGATCAAACAGTGTTTGCTTTACCTAATTGTTAAACTTTTTTTTCTTCTTCTTCTTTCTTAACAAGCCTGACAGTCAATTTACAGTATATTTAATAAATTAACATTCGGCTCAGAAAACAAATCTCTGTACCGTTTATTGTATTTGGCATATTAAGTGCTTCTGATTAGTCTTTTAAAGAATGATTTTAAACAGAGTAAATCAATGACTTATAAGGCACCACTCCTTAAGCTTTAAGGAAGAATCAAATGTATCTATTTATTTATTAATTTATTTATCAGTCATTTGAATTAATTGAAACTAAAATGTATTACAATGCATTGGAAATTGGTTCTTTAGAGATAGCCAAATGAGCTTTCCACAAAGCAAAATTGCTAATACTGAAATTTAACAACAAATGCAGAACTATTATTTTAAGCAAAATAATTATTAGCTAATTATATAATTCTAAGATAATTATAAGCTAAATAATTAATAAAGGAAAAAAAAAGAAAAAATAATAGTTTCTATATTTTCTTATTTAATAAATATATGAAAATAATATTAAAGGAAATGTTATTTGCGAATGTCAGCGTGTACTGCTAATGATGCCTGCGGTAGGTAGTTGGCAAACAATGTCTTTTACAACTCTCCAGTGAAAGAATTTATATAAATATGCTGTATAAATAAATAATCAGCATAAAAGCAACAAAAAATTCCAAAGCACACACGCGCACGCGCACACACACACACACACACACACACACACACACACACACACACACACACACACACACACACACCAGTTCCTTCAGACACGCTCCCAGCCCCTGCTCTGACGCTGGGGAAACTGTCACTGCACCACCACAGCAGTCTGGGGAGTTGAACTTGACTTGAACATATGTCTTCAATTTGAATAGCGCTCCACTCCCCCAGATGGCCTGGAGGGGGGAAGGTTGCCTGAGAAGAGCCGTTTCATGTAAGAATAATTTGTGTTAAGTAGCTGGGCGATCTGTTTGTTACGGTAGAGCTGACAGTTTGTTTGTGTTTCTTGAGGAGTATGATGGATGGGGCAGGAGTTGATGCTAATTAGCCTAAATTGTCGCGAAGAATTCTGAAGGTCTGTGCCGCACTGCTGAGGCCAGTTCCCATTGTTCCAGTCTCTTCGCACTTTGGCCGTAATTGAATGGAGCTTGTGCCCATTCATCACGGTAGTGGCCGTCTGGGGCAGGAAACCAATGGCTGGACCTGGATATGGAGGGTTTAGCATTGGGGAACGCCTGTGAATGACAGCAGGACAACCAGCCATTGGTGATGGAAGATGTCACCCCACCCCCTTCACCCCCCCCGATCAATTAGAATAGACAGAACCACACTTCAACAGGCCATGAAATGAATGTTTACCCAGCAACTCTTGACCAGGGACGATTAGCATCTTACTAACTCCTCCCCTTCAACCTGACGGACGTGGTCAACTGCTTAAGAATACCATTAGGGAACGTGAACCAACTGGCATCTTCACTCTCCATTTATAGGGCAGAACTTTTTTCTATCTCTTAATGTAGCGATTTTATTTTTCAGATTAGTCGACTAATCTAACGAATAATTCCTCAATTAATCTAGTCAAATGTTGAATACTCCAATGGTTTAACAATTAAAGTGACCAGAAAGTAAATACTGACTGTTTAGATCACCATTAAATTCTCAAATTTGAATTTGAATTTCAATCGAGGTACAGTTTTGCAAAGTCTAAGGCTGACTAATTGTGCTAAAGTCAGTATAATCGACACTTATAGCCATTACTATAAATTAGAGATTCAACACAATCTGGCAAAAGATCCATATTGCTTTGCCTTGTCCTTGTGAAGAGATTAAATAATGTATTTGTAATTTATATAATTATTTATCATTTATAAATAGGATATAAGGATCTGCTTGCATGGCGTAAATCAACATATTTTCATAATTGATTATATTGATGCAGCAACTCATCAACATAATCAATTATACAGACTGCTTCTTTCCCTCCACTTGAAGTGCATGGATGCTCTATTAGTTCTACACCAGTGGCTGTTGCACCGTAAATACTCTCAAGTATCACGGATTGGGAGTTGCTCTAGCATGAAATGTACGTCGTTTGCTAAAATTTGAAAAATGCTTCTTTATAAGAGCCTTTAGCTATCTTAAACATGTAAGCCTAAAAATGAATCATGAACCCTCAGCCATAATGTTATACCCTGGTGTGTGTCTGTCAGTACCTTGATCCGCCTCTACTGTATTCTCCTGTGTGCTGATCTCTGGGTGGATGTCCAGGGTCAGCCCACATTGGCTGTTCCTCTACTCAGTGTCGCTCACCCTAATTTGTTTTTGCCTCTTTCCCCCTAAGTTTATTTTTTCTCATTTGCTGTTTTTCCTGCAGCAGGAACCTTCTGGAAGAAAACGTGAGGAAATGACTTAAACAAATAGTTAGGGCTGCAAGGCCTGCCGGCCATGTATTGAGGCTCTCGCTGACCAGCGCATGCATGTGATCTTGGGCATGAGCGAGATGCAACCACATGTACACTTCTAGCTCCGCAGGTGCTTTTAGTGGGGACCCTGACAATATGAAATGCTGTTGCATTAGTCGTAGGGAAATATGTGTGTTATCTCTCACCCAGACCCTGTCACACATCAATGGGCCTTGTTAAGACCAGCCTTGGCCCCTGGTGTGTTGCACAGGGCAGGACAAAAACAACACAGGCCGACCCGGTGTGCAACACACTCACAGTTCTAGCCTCTCTCGCTGGAAACAAACCTGACGTGCCATCTGCAAGTCATTAACCCCTTAAACCCTTCCAATACAACAATGTACGCAAACAAAGTGGCATTGTCACAATCCCTAGGAACAAATGTGTGAAGTCTCAGCTAACAGAGAACAGAACATGGCCGGGCTGAGTGGTCCCGGGCGCATGTTCAGCTTCAGCCGTGCACACAGGCTTGACGAGGATTCGGTGCCCCCCACTTGCAGACTAGTTCGGCATGAGTTAGGTTTGGAGCGCCCCAGGTGTAGTCTACACACCAGAGAAAGTCCAGTAGAGTGCACACACGACCCATTGGCACGGTAATACTGGGTGAGGGTGAGAGGGCTGTAGGTGCCGTCAGATTGGCTTTAGAAATCACATTATAATCTGGAGCAGCATGGTCTTTATTGCTTTATGGCCATGCATGGAGATAGGAACTGATGACTGTTAGGGGTGGGGTCGTTCTTACATGCAGTTCTACGGGTGGGATGCATGGGGGAGGAGTGTGAGGGGGAAGATGGGAGGGGATGGAGAGAGAGAGAGAAAGAGGAAGTGAGTTAGCCTCGGATGGGCGAGAGTGAAACCCAAGGATGATTGAGTTATGGGGAAAAGAGACATGAGCCCTGGGGCTGCCAGTCGGATGCTGTGTGTGTGTGTGTGTGTGTGTGTGTGTGTGTATACACCGTACTGTTGTCATCCTACCCCTCTAGCAGGGCCAGATTGTGATGGAGTTATCGGGCCTGGCCTCAAAACGACTTGTCATCTTGTGTATACACATGGAGGTAGCATTAGTCTGTGTGTATGCCTGTGTGGTGCCAGCCACATTACTCAAGGGCCTTCTGGGACGGTCACAAAGCCACGCCCCGCTCTTTTTCCCTCTCCGTGCTGCTAGTAAATGACTTCCTACAGGGTTAGAGGACTACACTTTCTTGTGGGATTCCTCCTCACCTGGTTTTCCAATGGAGTGTGACACGGCTGAAAGTGGGAATGGATAGAAAAGCTTTGGGGCGCGCTTATAAAACGGGCGCTTGCCATTAAAAGGATTTCCTGTTAATGTCACTTGCGTTTCCATAGGGACTGTTCTAAGGCATATAAGACACTTTTCCCCCTATGTACCCTTCACATCAGTGTCAAGCACTGTGTGTACTGTGTGTGTGTGTGTGTGTGTGTGTGTGTGTGTGTTGTGCCATTTAAACTGTGGGAAAAAATGTCCCGAGCTGAACACAGTATGGAGTCCCTGCTTCACACTACACGGGCACTAAGCAAAAGCAGATGTTCCAGAGTTTACAGAAATCAGAACATTATTTTCCTGTTTCCATTGCATTCTTCTAAACACTTAGTGAACAAGCTTTGAAGTCACCCAAAAAATCTAGTCTGCAGGAGAAATGATAGGATCTCCTGGAGCAATGTAGCGGAGTGGAGGAGGAGGAGGAGTATGAGAAAGATGAGTAAAGAGGGGAAGGAGCTGATGAAGAATAAGATGGGGGCTGCAGGTTGGCGGGTTCTAATGGCATCTGGGGACGTCCGTGGGACCGATCAGCTTTGTTAAGGACGGTCTGCTGTGGGTCTGATCATAGCAGCAGATAAATCCTCCCGACTGTGAGATAGCCACACCACAGGACATGGCTACTACCGCCAGGAGCCTACATCAGGTCCCTGTTACACCCAGCCGCTTTTATGATGTACCAACCACTGTGGCCGGCTGGCAGGCCCGTACGGTACCCCCTCCACCCCCACCCTCCATCTTTCCCTCCGCTTGAAGTGCATGGATGCTCTATTAGTTCTGCACCAGTGGCTGTTGCACCGTAAATACTCTCAAGTATCACTGATTGGGAGTTGCTCTAACATGAAATGTACGTCTGCTGATCAAAGCATACGATCAAACCGCCTTTAGCCTCGACCCTGTAAAGAACGATCCACTGAATACAGTATATCTCCTGGAGGTGAAGAGGGGGGCAGGGGCAAAAATAATGCAGTGAGCTTACAGTAAACGTGTGACTCCTAAGATGGCTACATCTGCAGTGCATTAGGGTGCCAGCACATTCTCCCAGGTTTACTAAACCGTCACGGTATCCGCAGCGGGCTGGTGCTGCTTTTGAGAAGCAAAATAATTTTGCCTTGGCTTTTGGTTGCAAAGGACCCCGAGAAGCTTCATTAGGACGCATTAGACTTCAATGTCACCATCACTTGGTTTTGATTTACTGTTACCGTGTATGCAATGAAGAGTACAAGAGAATACAAATGCCTTCTGCCGATCTGCCTGCTGTCAGCCCTTGTTGTGTGTTAACGCGACGTGACACATGAATCATACACACACTGCCTGCATGTCCTCAGAGGACTTCACAACAGGACAGCCACATCACCACTTCCCACAGGCTTCGGTAGAGACCTGAGAGCCTCCTGCACGCATAGGTCAGTAGATGGCGTCACGTCAAGCATATTGAGAGGTCATGTTGTATTTAGCCTGCAGTAGTTGTCGTGAACTAATGGTGACTGTGTAAAGGCTTCATCGAAGTGCATTTGATGCATTTAGTTGTTGGAGGCTCAGAAGCTGTGTCTTGGATATGGATATATTTATATATGTTGCAGGAACCTAGGAATGAGGTTACGTTTATATCTAAATATACAGTAGATGCAAACCAACTTACTGACATTTCGCAATGCGACATGAAATCTGCTTCTGAGAAATTGTGATTGTAGATCATAATAAGTGTGTAAACCTCATAAAAACGCATAGCCACTGAAGGCTTTGCAGAGCCATGCATTCCTCTTGCTCACATAATTCAATAGAGTGTTTCACAATCACAATTAAGGGAAAGGGAAAGAGGCCGGGTAGCTTTCCTTTGGCAATATTGAAATTACAGTGCCATGTTCATTTGCCCACCCAGTTGGTAGAAGAAAATGCTTACAGAGAGAGATCCTTTTGGAAGACAGCCAGATATGATAGTCCACTCCTAAGACTGGCTGTGTAAGTCAGGGCTTCTCCCCTGACTTACTGTACACAGCCCCCCCCCAAAAGAAATTTGTATACTGTAGGTTCGAAGTCTCCCATAAAGCATGATGGGAAGGGAAAGAATGTGTATGTATGTATAAAATGCTCTATCCAAGCGGGGTCGTTCATTCCCCCTTTTTGTTTGGCTTGTTTGGCCTCCGCGGCTTCTATTGTTGTCATTGGCTGCAGCGCTGGAAGGCAGGCTGGTGTGATTTTTACTGGAGGACGGGGAACACGAGTCATAAAACCTGCCTCCATTTTCCACAGACAGAAACCCTGCCTCCTCCTACCTATCCTGCCACGGCAACGGGCCGCTTGTGGGACCGCCTAGACTACAACTGTATTAACGTGCACGTGCCAACATTATACCTGCGCTTTCACGTGCACGCTGTGACTCACACGCGCACCACACACACACACACAGTGGGAGGCCCGGGCAGGATGGCCGTGTTGAAATGCAGGCTACCGCAGAAGAACACGCTGTGTAGCCCTACAGTATACTGCCAACATGCTCTCCCCTCCCAGAGCCATCTTGATGGTGTGACGAGGGGAGTCACGGGGGAACGCAGGAAAACAATCATCTGTCCTGGACATGAGACCTCCGGCATGGAGGGGCCTACAGCTTTTTTCCCCCCTTCCTTCCACGGCTTCTAGATGCAACCGGACAGAGAGATCTTCTTATGTCTTTTCTTTCCATCTTCACTAGGAAGCACTACATGAATGCTTGTGGGAGGAGCATACACATATTTTATGTGTGATGATAATAACTAGAAACTATAACTAGTAGTCAGAGGTTTAGGCCCACTGTTACAAGGATATATGCAGTATAACTATTTGAACATATGTTTGTTTGTATTACAATAGCTTAGGGAATCCTTATTCGTCAATCAAAGAGACTTACTGTATAGAACAGGCCTACTACTTTTCTGTAAACACTAGTGTGTGTTGCTTCCTACAAATACAAAGACTTCAGAATATTTGTTGTTTTTCTTGTTTATAACCTACACTGTTCAGCTAACAGTCATTAGTATCCCAGCCTTACCAGCAGCTTAACATGAGGATGTGGGTTCTGGGATAATGAATCTTTCCAGGGACATTGCATGACTCTTCTCACGGTGAACCACCCATTCACCAGACCTGACCTTATACTCTGGGGACAGACAGGCCATGCAGACAGACAGACGTACAGAACACTGACTTGATAGTCACTCCTATCTGTATGGCTGTGTGTACATGTGTGATGTGCGCAGACATCCTGTCTGTCTGCATGTGTTCATGCGCGTGTGTGTGTGCGCATACACTGGCCTAGTGATGAGGTGTGGATCGTCTAGGATGCCTCTTCCTCTGCATGTGGTTTTTGGGTGTGAAGGAAGGTGAAAGATAGCCCTGGAGGACCACTGCCAAGCCATGAAAGTTTAAGTAAATATAGAGGGGGAGAATTGCTCTGGTGGTCTGGGGGTCTCTCCCTGTCCAGCTGAGGTTTTCTTCTGTATCATTCACCGTGTTTGGACAACAGTGTGAGTGTGTGCTGTTGTGCTGCTTCACGGATCTGTAGTTAGAATGCAACACTCTAAGCCTGCCACTGCACCGAAATGGATTCTGGGTAAATGACCACCTTTATTATATCCGGAAATCGCAGGCTACATTCTCAAAGCAAAATATTTTGCACTATGGTAAATCAGTTTTAACTTCAGAAAATCAGTTCTAATATCGTAATGACTACATGAGCAGTTAACCTAACATTGGGTGCTCATGCAAAATATAATCACACCTTGTATTCCATTCCCCACATTCCGTTTCCCTCTTGTCTTCATTTAGAAACCGGGAATTGCTTATCAATAGAGTCATTTATTCTCAGGAGCTCAGACTCTATTACTACAATGTGCTTTTCAGTTGGACAGCTGAATGTAACTGCCATGGGATATAAAATGACATGGTGACTAAAATGTACTGAATAGAAATATTTCAGCAACTGGTAACAGTCCATATGAACTAATTACATTTAAATCATTGTAAGCAGTATTGTTAATTTAGTTTAATTTGATTAATAATTGTGTTCAATCAATAATTGTATTATTGTTATTATTATTATTATTATAATTATTATTAATATTAATATTATTATGAGCCGTGTAACTATGACTTAGTGTGCATTTATAACATAACTACAGGTATCCCAAACAGCCATGTCTGCCATGTGGGAATGGATTAGGAGCCAAATTATTAGGCTACATAATTACATACTTTTATCTACCTAATCAGAGCACAACCACACGTTAAGTCTTCCAAGAAGAGAATCGCTTTGTCATTCTGCTGATTTGCATCTTGACCTATCTAATTAACTACATAATTAGGATATTTAAAAAAATATATAATTTGTTGTGGAGCTTATAAAAATGGCTCATGTTATAATACCGCTCCGTTACCAGGTGTGCATGCCATGTTCGATCTCTCCCTCCGTGATTAAATGAATATGTTTTAGATTATACTCCAGCTTGTGTGTGCTTTGGCTGCCCTCTGTCCAGAGTGTGTGTGTGTATCCATTTTGAACCCGTTGTTTGAGCTGCTGGGCTAAGCACCTTAGCTGGAAGCTGCTGCCTGAAATAGACTGTGTAAGGAAGGAGAACTGGACTGCAGATGTTGAGACATTATTATCTGCAGTGCGAGCCCAGCACACCTTGAATTCATAATGATAACACTGATCTGATAGGGAGCTAAACAATTCTGTTTTTAACATTTAGATGAACGGCAGATAGGCATATGTTTGGGTGGAACCGGGTAATGTTGTAAATAAATAACCACAGATAGACAGATAAGCTTCTTATATTGTCAGCTTCCTTAAATGCGGGAGAGTGAAAGATAATTTATTCATGGAGCATTTTTATTGGATATTTCAGGGTTTCTGCTGATAGCATTACGGGACATAATAACAATTAGGCAATAACAATTGTTAAAAAAGTGAACTCATGATGGTCTAAACAAAGAGCATTCAAGCTGTATATTCAACATCTTATAATAGGCACAGACAAATTAATACCGGTAGACACACTGTGTCCGATGGAATGGACCCAAAACTTGATTAGTAGACATTCCTATTCCTGAACTCCTCAGAGAGGGTGTTCCTATACCACAGCAGCAGCCCCTGAATCTCCAGCTCTAAATCTGAGGGGTGGATGTAAGCGGAGAAGGATGGTAGAATAACAGAAAGTGCACTTGGTTCACCCCAGCCTCCCGTAAAAACTGAGAATTACAGAGTGAGAGAGAGTTTATCTCTGTGTGATATATATGTGTTTGGACCTCTCTCTCTCTCTCTCTCTCTCTCTCTCTCTCTCTCTCTCTCTCTCTCTCTCTCTCTCGCTTTCTCTCTCTCTCTTACTCCTGCCGTGGTGATGCTGTTAACCAGTTAGATGTAGTATAGATGTTTTTGTCTGTGTTGGTTATCTGTCTGTTTGTGGGGCGGTCTTCCTGTGGTGGGTAAACAGTATGCTTATAGCCATTTTTTCACGAGATATCTTTCACCCTCACGCACAGCTCACAAACACATACAGTACATTTATATGGACACCGACCCAATAAAACAACACTTAAGTGGACAGACGTGTGTGTGTGTGTGTGTGTGTGTGTGGGAGTGTGTGTGTGTGTGAGTGCACATGTGAGTGTTTGTGTGTGTGTGTGTGTGCGTGTGTTTCCAGCCAGTGGGAGAGTCCATACTCTAACCATAGCAGGCTAATAATCACTTAAAATCAGACGCAATCAGGAGTAGCAGCCTGCAGCTGGGAGCCAAGCAGCCCAGGGGGGGCGAGGGGGCGGTTGACAATTGTGGACACTGATGGCCAAGAGGAAGATCAGGACTGTCTGCCCTTGTGGTGTCAACTGTGTCTTCATTTGGCCATCACCAGGATGAGAAGACTGGGGATTTGAAGGAGGAGGCTGTGTGTTTGTCTGTGTACTGTCCTGTGTGTGTGTGTGCGTGCGTGCGTGTCTTTGTGTGTGTACTGTCCTGCGCCTGCGTGTGTGCATATGTGCGTGTGTATGTCTGTGTGTGTGTGTGTGTGTGTGTGTGTGTACTGTCCTGTGCGTGCGTCAGAGTGTGTGTGTGTGTGTGTGTGTGTGTGTATTGTCGTGTGCGTGTGTGTGTGTTTGAGTCGTGGCTGTCAGCTCTGTCTCCGTGTGAGTCCAGGCCCCTGTTGAATCGGACAGAGGTCAGTCAGAGGACTGTTCTGTTTGTCTCATGTTGGTGTTGTGATGTAGGTGTTGTCTCTCACACACACACACACTGGAATGGAGACCAATACACACACATGAATATCGATTTGCTTGTGTCCTGTCACTTCTGTAAGTCTAGAGAAAACACGTGTGCGCGCACACGCACACGCACACACACACACACACACACACACAAATAGCCATAGGCGTGAGACACACACACACAGACAAATACACACATGTGCAAATGCACATACACACAGTCCTACAGTACACGGCAGATATACATTATGCGCAGGCAAGGCTCGATGTACCCAGGACCGAGCTTGAAATCCAGGCGATTTATTGGGCTGTGCAGCAGCCAAGACCTCCAGCACATCAGAGTCTCAGTTTCAGCCTCACAGTCCTTCCGCCGTGCGCAGCTTATCTCCTCTCCTCGCGCTACTCGGCCACTAAGGCCTGCTCCTAATCAAATAGAGCTGCGGCAATACAGTATCAGAGAGTGAAATCTGAATGTGCGTGCATGCGTGCGTGCCTGTGTGCTGTAGTGGCCGTGTTGTTAGCAGTGTACCTCATAGCATCTGCCATTCATTTAGAGTGAAAGACAAACACACTGATGAAAATGACTCAGACCGCACTTCCCCCCCCCCCCCCCCCCCCGGTCTGTTTGTCTGTCTGCATCCTAACTCTCCCTTTACATTATGTCTCTCTCTCTCTCTCTCTCTCTCTCTCTCTCTCTCGGGCGGGCTAGAGGAACACCAACTACATGAGTGGACCACACTTCAAACATCACTTTTGCACGGCACATGGGCCAGATTTGAAGCTCCGGCTACGTCTCCCCAATTCAATTTTGCTTTGTTTAAACACACACTCAGTGCTGCCTCGGCAATGTCGCCAATCTGCGATGAACTCTGCCGAAGGCTTTAATGTATGTGGCGGAATTTGTAGCGCATCTGCGTTTGATTCTTGAACGTCTGATATGTGGGAACTTGAGGGGTTGCGCGTTTATCACTGACCTCCCAAAGCTGCTGTTTGTCATCCGTTGGCTAAATGGGTGGATTTGTATTTATCCTGTATATTCTTAATTTTTGTGTAAAGATTAATGTTTGACCAGGTTTGTTCCATTTTGAATAAAGCTGCTGATGTAGTATATGAAATACAAAAAGGTCACGTCCAATACATGATACAGTACAATGATTAAACAACAAACTGCAGTGTACTTACTGTGGTTTCTCACTGTATGTGGTGGACATTTTGGAAAGGTCAGCCAGCAGGCTGGTATATGATATGTTTCATATGTACATGTGTCTTCGCTGCATAAATCACATTTAATGCATCACTAGGCCAAAGCAAAAGTAAAGTGTTTTTAATATACCGGGTATATTCTCGCCATATATTTTGGAAATCTTCTTCTTCTTATTAATATTATTATTTCTACTAGGAATCTCTAGAAGAGAGTATAAGGGCAGGGCTGTAGCTGTGGTTGATGTTTGTGGACAAGGTGTTGAAGGGGAACAGTCCACAGATCAATTGGGTGGGGACATCGGACCCTGGTTTATGTGACCCAGAACGCCACCCAAATCCCCTCATCGTCTCACACACACATTAATGGAGGAATGCTGCACACACGCGCCCCCACGCACACACACACACACACACACACTCACAAACACACCCTTTTCCTCTTTTTCTTTCCCACACTCTCTGACATGCACTCAGTCTATTTTAGAAGCACGCACGCAAACACACACGCACGCACGCACATCATTTTCTGCTTCTCTTCTTCGTCCCAGCCAGAGCCTTGATAAGATAATGGCTGCCGTTGCACAGTAGGTGTGTTCTGAAGCACCTGACGCCTAAATAGGTGCTGAGTGGAGGGCCTATAGGCTGAGCTGCCAGGACGTGCTCATGCACTGTTGACTCAAGCATTCACACTCGGCCATCAATCATGCCTGCATGACGGCAGTGCCCACAACCCCCGACACAGTCTCCTGTTCAGTGTGAGCATGTAAGAACCAGCCCTGTTTAAATGGGTGGGGGGGGCTCTTGTTTCTTTTTCTCTCATTTAGTATTTCTCTCTCTGACTAAATGATTATGTTCACACACAGACACAAATACGTGGCCCTTTTCGTCCTCCATCTTTTCTCCAGGAGGTCGGGAGCTGGTTTTATATGGTTCCTTCCTACTTCCTCATAACCGCCGAGCCATTTGGAGAAAGGGTTTCGGCAGTCATATTTAATCGTACCGGGCCACCCCAATCGAGCAGCTCTGCTTATCGCATTTGCATGGGTTTCAGGTTTTGCCCCTGTCATTGCCCATCTCTCTCTCTCTCTCTCTCCACCATCACTCCGCTTTTCTCTTTCCCACTGTACTGTGTGACTGTAGTTTGGCTTAATCATTTCCAACATGATCTGTGTGTGTGTGTGTGTGTGTGTGTGTGTGTGACTGTCTGCTTCAGCCAGTGTGTGTGTGTTTGCATGTGCGTGTTTAAAGCGTTTTAGCAGTGGCCAGCTACGTCCAGCTGACCAGCCCACCCAGCCTGTGTCTTCTCTCTGCACACACACACATACACACACACTGTCTCTGATCCCCTGCTCCTCTCTTTCCCTGGTGAAAGGCGGCATTATAACTGATTTCCATGACCTCAAG
>JAODTR010052136.1:0-17950 GCA_025399935.1 Amblyopsis rosae
CTGAGACCACTTTGCCTTGGGAGACCCTACCAGGAGCACAAGGCTCCAGACAACACAGCTCTCAGGATCATAGGGACTGACAAACCTCTCCACCACGATAAGGTGATGGTTCCCGGAGAGGAGGCTCTTCAACAACCGTGCTCAAAATTTCTAACATCTCATCTACGATTCTGTGACATTTGTAATTGGTTGTCTTCCCAATCTGAAAGATGAAAAACTCCCGACAAAGAGAACAAATTAGCCTTAGATTAAATACATTTTGTGATGATATTGATTGAACTAAAGCGTGGACTAAAATATCCCTTTACCTTTTTCATGTTTCAAGTAATGGTTTAAACCTCTGAGAGATCAAACCACATCTCAATGTGTTGGATGTGGTACTCACCATGGTCAGCTGTATAGTACAACCAAGACTTGAATCTTAGGTCCACCCTTCTTCCCAGATTTAAACCAGATTGCCTATGAGTACTCGGTGTGCAGCTGGCCTTATTGGTCCTACTCTTTCTGGTCCTCCTACCGCTGCTGCACCTGGTACAGCAGCAGCTGCACTTTCATATCCTGCTTCTCCTTCACTCCCTCTAATCTGGCCTCCACTCATATCTGAGCTTCTCTGCCTCACCACCTGTCCTATCTAGTAGTCGATAACTGTCAATAAAACTGTATTTGGTAACATGTAAAACCAGCATGTAAAAAAAGTTGGAATATTCAAAATATTGTGTATTTTGTCCATTGACCCCCCTTTCAAAACATTGGTGCCAGACAGCAGAGACTTACATCATCAAACTCGTGGAAATTCAGACATGTCACACTTAGTGTTGGCCAAACAAATTTTTCTCCAGAATTGACTTGCATCACTATTCACTACACTATTGTTGGCACACCGCGGTCCCGGGGCAGGGCAATGCCTACCGTTCCTGCGCGCTCTCGCACGCGTTCCCCGGAGTACTGACACCTTATCTGAGGCAGGTGACAATCAGGGCCTCCCACACCTGTCTCATATGTGGATGATTGCTGTCAGCGTGTGTATATATAGTGTTTTGTTTCATATAACCCTTGCGGGTTATTTTGCTTTTGCCTCGGTCATTCGAAACATCACAATTGTATTACCAAAAAGTTTGGATATATTTATCTATATTTCAGTGACAAAATAACTTTAACTACGTTAAAGGAATCTGTATCAAAATAATACCTGCCTAATGCCTAATGTAAGTTAACATTGATATTTATCTCTGTGAATATGTCAAAATTGTCTTTGAGATTGACAGCATTTGTGTGTCACAATAGCCCTTGCGCATATAAAGGCCCACCTCCAAGAAAAATAAAACAGGGTACTTAGCGTTTGTATAGGCCTACCTAATAGCCACATTTGGCTAACGTATTTAGATGGATATTCTAAAAAAATTCTTGCATATTCCTAGCAAATATGTGTGTTTGTTATAACATTACCGCCACTGCTGTAGGCACAGCTTGTTTAGTGAAGCTACAATAGTAAGGGTCTACTATGGAGGATCAGGACTGCCATAATAAAAAAATATATATATAAAAGTATAAATAAATAAATAAAAGTATAAATAATGTAATAAATATATATAATTTTTTTTTAAATATTTGTAATAAAAAAGGCTATTTCTGTATTTTTACTTGTTTGTTTATTTATTTATTTATTTGTGCATTTATACATTTATTCTTAAATGTATTTATTTATTTATACATTATTTTATTTATTTATTTTTACATTTATTTATTTTTACATTTATTTATTTATTTATTTCCATAATTCCACATTTCCTTGTTTTATTTATTTCCGTATTTCCGTGGCCATAAATGTTAAGAAGGTAGGCGGTCCTACCTCAGGCCACAGCCGGATTGGTTATAGGGGTGTGGTTGGAGCTACTGTACTACTACCGCCCCTAGCCTAGATCCTTCCCTAAATCGAAGAAGTATGTCCCCGTACTCACCCACCAAACTAATTTAAATGGCCAGAGGGAAGGCCTCCACATATTTGCCGTGTCGGGTGCATAGGTCGGGTGGCACGTGGCCATTCGCCTAGGACGCGCCAACCTCGAGCACTACATACTCCAATCGAACACTAGTATGGTGCACTACTACGCAAAATGTGACAATATGGTCGCAAGTTGTGTGTGTGGATTTGTGTGATATGTGTGCTAGAGTCAGACTGCATATAGTTTCATGTCTGGATTGGGAGCTTCTGAGCTCTTACATAACTCTGTTGTTCTCTAATGGAAGGACTTGCAATCCTGGCTCTTTAACCAAACACTCTGTATTGTTATTTTCTCTTTTTTTATAACTCTTGATAACAAACAGGTTTAACTATTTAAATGTTTAAATGCATTAGAATACAATTCAAATCTACAAGCTAAACTAAAAACCGAAAACTAGAAACATATGAAAATGTGTGGAAGAAATGCTTGCAAATTACAGAACTAATATTTTGTTAAGGCCAATGCTTGCTTTGAAAGTTAAAAGTAAGCAGATCTTCACTAACAGAAGAGCAGTATTTATAAAGGGAAGAGAACACTTTTGATACAGTTTTTTTTTATACTAATTCCTAAACCTCCTGAAATGGTGAAACCATCATGTTCTTGCAAGCTTCAGTTTGACTTTGCCATGAGAATCAGTCTGGAGAGGCTTCAAATAATGGCGTCTGTGACCAACTTACCATTCAGTGTCATACTAATAGCTACGGGCGTTATTTAGGTGTAACAGCGAAAGCTACCGTACTTGAAAACAACAATGACAGACTTTTGAAAGTTAAAACTGTTATGATGGACGATTCTCAGATGGACTTGCGTCTATAAATCCATGTGGCATGTCAGGTTACTATATTGTATATTTACATGCAGTATTTAATAATATAGTACAGAGCACTTTTAAGCTTTGATAACAAAGGAAAGAGAATTATGAGAGCTACTTACTATATCGCAATTGCAATATTTGCCACACTAATCGCAATTATAGTTTTTGATCAAATCGTGCAGCCCTAGCAAGCGCTCGCTGTTCATATCCCAAAGTAGTCTATGGGCTTTGAGACAGTCCTAAACCCTCACGGATTTAGCGGGAACATGCATCAAAGTCTGTGAGTCTGTGAGGGTGGAAATTGAGATTTGGCCAATATTCCTCCAGAATTGCTTACTCTACCTTTAACAAACAAACCCTTATCTGAGATGTGCTGTATCATCCCCTTTGCAGGACATCAGCTGTAATGAGATCACGGCTCTGCCTCGCCACATTTGTCAACTCAAGAACCTGCGAGAACTCAACATACGACGGAACCTTCTCTGTGTCCTGCCCGAAGGTGAGTTTTGTAATTTTACTAATGTTTTCCTTTTATTCCCACTGTGTGCCTTTTCAACAGTGTGCAGTCATTCAGTGTTGAAAGTAAAAATCCACTCAGACTGAACCTTCATGATATACAGCGAGTGAGTTCCAGAGCTTTCCACAAATTTGCTCCCTGCACCTCCTGTTATTTTTGCTTTAGATTTACTGCCTGTAGATGTTTCTGGTTTCTTAAACTCTGTATAGTGGGGAAATTACTAGCGCTGTCCTCATGACACTCAATGACACAAAAGAGATGATGTATAGATGTTAAGATAATGGATAAATGGAGCACCCAAATGCCCATATGAATCCATATGCAGAGCCGGCCCAAGCCTTAATGGGGCCCTAAGCAGAATTTTATGTGGGGGCCCCCCACAGCCTGCACACCGCAAATAATCACTCTTATCGATTCTTGATCATTCGGACACCAGCTGTCGTATAAGGAAGAAATTAAAAACATGTAACCACCAAAAACATCCCATTTCATGCAGTCTGGTCGATTTTAAAGCATCAAATTGTGTCTATTCTCCATAAAATGATGGTGGAAATACGTATTTTATGTAAAGTAAAACCTAAAGGTAGGCATCAGGTGACAAAATATAATGCAGTAAGGCTATCAGGCATTCTGTATTGCCTTCAAATTCTCAAGTAGATCACATTTTTTCATGTACTATTACATAATTTTCCCTGCTGAGGTAAAAAATACAGACTCTTCTGTCCTCTTTTGTGTCTTTTGTTTGTGGAAGTAACCTTTCTCAAGCACTTAAGTTCCCTGATATTGCATTAATTGACCCAAAACATTACAAGATTCCTTGACTTTCCATGCCTGGAAAAGACTTTCTTAAAATACCATGATATTCCAGAATTTCCATGACTAGTGGGAACCCTGTAATGTAATTATTTATAGCTAGATGTGTTGCTTACATCATACAAATGTCATCTTATGGTTATGTTTTTCATCTAAAAAGGTAACAAACTCACAATAGTAATCTGGTGTTCATTTGCACTAAAGCAAATTTTCAAAGAGATAACAGCACAAAGTGTCATAGCCTACTGAACTTAGTGTACTGAAAAATAGGCCTGGACGATATGGCAAAATTTATATTGCAATATATTACAAAATTTCGGTCAATACGATATAATCCGATATCGATGTGAACAACATAAGCCTGCTAAAGACTGCTAAAAACACCCACAAAAGAGTACTTACAAACTTATGAAGAATGCATTTGCCAAGTCTATGAAATCTCCTCCAATAAAACTATAATATTTTTTAAATAAAAAAGGTACAAATAAATGTACACGTTTTAATAATAATATAATAATAACAATATATTTTATTTTTTGAGGAGGCCTTTCAAAACACTAAAGGACATCTTACATTACAAAGACACATAATATAAAACATTTGACTAAAACAGGAGCATACATAGAAATATACAAATACAAGTGTGAAAAGTAAAGTTTGTATGAAGTAGCCTTCACACAAACAAGAAATGGGAAATCACAGTCAAAATCTATAAACAAAACTCAACTGTGTTTTTCTCTTAGTACAGTATTTATCTATAATTAATTATGGCAAAATTTATGTCCACCTGTAGGTGTCAGTAGCGATTGTGACTGGTGCTGGAAAGATCTCATGAATTAGACGCAGCCAGAGCCATGGCTCTTGATCGATAAACTTAACACAGTGAAGAAAATGGCAGCTCGATCTTACCAAGTATTTGCTCATTGTCACAGTTATGCGTGATATTCTAATTAAGGGTATCTCTTTTGACACATTACAGTGCAGTACAAACAAAAGATTATGTTGCAACCTGCGACACTGGAGTTCCCCACATCAAGCCTCGTGCATGTGTGTCGTAGTACAACATAAAATAACAGGATTTTTTGTTTTGGACTGTACTGTTGTATTTGTAGGCATGTTTTGTTTAATATTTAGCATTTACACTAAAAGTAGGATCGATGTTGTGCTCGCAAATACGCCGCTTGTTGCTCGTACAAGAGAAATGCACGCGCAGCTCACACACGAGCGTTGGACTATGTTGCTTGATTATTACGTCACAACAAACAATTGTCCAAACTGGCTTTATTGACATTGTTAGAAAAAATATATGTACATAAGCACCATATGAACCAAGTGCAGCACATGAAAGAAATTTAGCGGAGCAGTTAAACCACAAATTAATTTATGAATGGGGTGTGTTTTGCAGTTGTTCCCATAGGCTGTAGTACCACCCGTCACAGTTGCTTCAAGCCTAGAGTCAGACCCCTAGACGTAGCTAGTAAGCAAACAGTTCCACAGAAGATGTGACTGGCTTTCATAATACGTAATAATAAGCCTTTCTGTTACATTTGCTGTTAGGTGAGAGAGTTAATAAAATTGCCTGGCATGTGAAAACAGCCCACTACTGTTTGTCACTAGTGCAAGGCATCAATGCACGTAGTTGAATACAACTGACTTCTGCGCACTTGTGTAATGTATAGCTTATCGCAATACCAATATAATTTTGTTTTTTTAATTTTTCTGCCTCAAAGTCCGTTTTTGTGGCATTTCTTTTTTAAAGATGAATGTGAGTGATAAGCTACCAGCTCTGACAGAGGCAGCAGGAATGTATTAAGCCATGCTACAATGCTAGCTAGGCCAACAACATAGCCAAATAGGCCTAATGCATTTTTGAATGATTACCAACATTGACTTCATCATCTAACTTATTCATTAGGATTGCGGTCATTGATAAAAATAAATAAATAAATAAATAACATTTTAAAAGGGTGGCCACGGGGTCTTAAGCAGTCGCAAGTTTGTTTATGCGTCAGAATGGACTTGTCCATATATATATATTATATTAAGTATATTGTGAGGACTTAAGCAGGATTTAACAAAGGGTTAGTATCATTTTACTCACAATTACCTTTATTGTCATAGAGATGCTTAGCAGTAATACTCCTTATGTCTTTTTTAGAAAACATTCCAATCTAATGAGATCCAATTATATTAAATATGATCTGATCTGTGGCGCATGCATGTGCTTTACTCTTATCACCAGCTCTCGGATTGATTAATGATCCTTGATCTGGCCCAGCAGGCTGACGTCATGGCGACAGAGGGGTTAGAGAGAGGAGACTGGAGATTCCTGAGGGAGGGAGGATATTTATACCTGTTTAACTTGTGCTGACATTTATGAAATGCTGGAGAACTACTTAAGATAACACACCACTGTTGGTGGTGGTTGGAAAAACTCAGGTGGGTGGGCGCTGGCAACCGGTTGTAGAAACAACCTCATCACTAGAGATGTACGGCATCTGATATCATTGGTTCTCATCTGAGCCAAAAACATCACCATGGTAGCAATCTACTTACAGTAATGCACAATAACATGGACAATACTAACACTTTTTGAGTGAACCTCACATAACAGTACAGTATGTACAATAAAGCATGTGACTTGACCAATCCTATCATGTCCTACCTAGAAAACGAAAGTAACATTTACTATGCAGAGCCAGAGTTAATCTTAGATAAAGTTGCAAGAGCAGACAATTTCATGGCTTGATTAAATAGAATAAAAAAATATATTTATTACAATATTTATACATGTTAAATTGTTTCTCACATACCCCCTTCTAATATTTCCATGTGTCTTCTAATTTCAAATGCACAGATATTTAGAATCACCATAATAATAGGTTATTAGATTACACTGCTTATGAACACATTTCCACCCTGGTAATTTGTCATTGAATACATTAGGTTTAATGTACTTGTTGTACTTGAAATTCTTCAAATTAATGTTTTTTGCCGAACCTGCACCCTAATATAGTATGTATAATATAGTGTCTCAGGGTGTATTCACATTAGAGCTTTTGGTGCGCACCCAAGTTCACTTGAGCCATTAGTCCGGTTTGGTTTGTTGGTGTGTATGCTCTCTTCCGAATTTGGGTGCACACCCGGGACTGTACCCGGGTTCTCCAGAAAGAAGAGGTCTCGGGTACAGTTCATCCGAACTCCAGTGCGGTTCGCTCTGGTGTGAACGCTATCCGCGCTAAAAACAGGAAGGAACACTGATGCTGTTGATGACTGACTTGTTTGTTTTAACAGTTTGTTGAGCGGTTGTATAAAATTATCATGGGAAAGGTAGCCTACACTGTGGTCAACAAATAACGTCTCCTTCTTACAATACAATTATTTCCGAAAACAAACTCACCGGCAAATCAGTTTCTACAATGTGATATAAATTGTCCAGCCCCCGGGATGAATGTATAACCTTGAAGACAACTGTAGGACTACTGGTATCGGCTGGCTATTAGGGCTGGGTATCACCACTTGTTTCCAGAATCGATTTGATTCCGATTCACAAGGTCCAAAATTGATTTGATTTTCGATTCGATCCAATAGAGATTCGGTTATGGATTTTTCAGTTACAATAGGGCACATTTGTGATATATAAGTGTCATAAGCCCCAAATAAAATAAAAGTATATATTTTGCAATTATCATATGACTCTACATATTTTCCATGCTATGTGCCCTATATTATTATTAATAATGTATTTGTATACAAGTATACAAATATTTTTGAGAGGGTATACAGCTCTTAAAAATACAATCCAATTTTGGATTTCGGCAGGCATACACAATTTGTCACGACACCGCTCGTCACTTGAACAAATTATGGAAATGTTAAAGATGCTGTGTGACGGGATGCAATGACAACAAGGTATGGGGAACCATTATTTTAGTTTTATATCAAAGCATTTAGACAAAATTGATAGTAAATGCAGGCAGTCAGAAACCGAGGGCAAAGTCTACACCCACCAGAGGGAAACACATCCGGCTCGAGCACTATGCTAACTATGTGACCCAGCTGAGCTAAATACATTAGATATTTCACCATGTCAGATTATTTTTGCACACTATGCCAACCAACAGCTTTTAGGAATTCTGACGATGGAGCTGCAAGAAAATAAACTTGATATTTGGTAAGTTATTGGACCATATTTCTGTTGCCTCAGCCACAATAACTAAAGTAGTGCATTTTTGTAAAGAGTAAATAGGTCTATGACACAAGCAAATTTTAATAAAAGAGACTGCATTTGTAGTGTTTTGGTGGCACTAGAACGCATTAATATGCAAATTCTCGTAATCTGGTCGTAATCTGGGGAATGGGAGCGCGTGGGAGAGGCTGGCACCGCCCCACCACGGGACGTAGGCGTGCCAGTACCCCCCCCAGGCGCGGCTCCCGACGCAGCCTGTCCCCGACGTACTGGGCGACCCCGAGGGCGAGGCCCAGGCGAGCGTGGTGAGGGCGCTGAACTCCTGGGTGAGGGCTTGATCGATGTCCACAGCCCTCACCCAACTCCGCTCCTCGGAGCCATAACCCACCCAGTCCACCAGGTATTGGAGGCGGACCTACCGCCGTCTGGAATCCAGCACCGCCTCCACTGCATATGCTGGACCCCCTCCACCTCTACCGGCATCGGAGGTGCGGCGACAGGGTCACCACCACCCCAGCGGACCAGGAACCGCCGGCATGAGGAGAGAGACATGAAAGGTGGGGTTAAGCCGTTGGTACGGGGGCGGGAGCTCCAAGGTAACTGAAACGTTGTTTACCCTCCGGAGGACCTTGAAGTGCCCCACATAATTTACGACACGGCAGGCGGAGCGGCAGGTCCCGCACAGACAGCCACACCCTGTCCCCCACAGCGTACTGTGGGGCCTCGGACCGCCGCCGGTCCGCCTGGTTCTTCTGCTGGTCGACGGCCCTTGCCAGACGGACCCGTGCGGCAGCCCACGCCTCCCCTGCCCGGCGGCAGCAGTCCTCCACTACTGGCACGTCCCTGGGCGTAGTCCCCGTCCAGGGACATGGCCGCTGAGGTACGGGGAGTGGGTGGAGCTTGCCCACAGGTGCGTGCCTCGGAGCCTTGGACTGTGCGCAGACCCAGCATGACCGGACGTAGTGACACACAGTCCTCCCCATGCCAGACCACCAGTACTTCTCCCGGAGTACCTCTGTCGTCCGGTCCACCCCTGGATGTCCGGAAGCTGGTGTTTCGTGGGCCCAGTTCGCAAGCTGACCCCGCACTCTCCATGGGACGTAGGTCCTGCCTGGGGGATAATTGGCTGGTGGTAGTTCCCGCCGGCTTGCCCGTCGGATCTCCGCGTCGACATCCCACTCGACGGGCCCCACCACGCAGGCCGCCGGCACGATGGAGACGTGGATGGCCGGCGCCTTGTCCCCCTCGTGCGGAAGGGAGAGCGCGTCGGCCGATGTGTTGGTTGACCTGGGCCGGTAGGTCAGGGTGAACCGGAAACGGGAGTAGAAGCTCATCCATCTGGCCTGGCGGGTGTTGAGACGCCAAGCCGCACGGATGTACTCAAGGTTTTTGTGGTCCGTGAGTACCGTGAACGGCTCCCGAGCGCCCTCCAGCCAGTGTCTCCACTCCTCCATAGCCAACTTCACCGCCAATAGCTCTCGGTCCCCCACGTCGTAGTTCCTCTCCACAGCTGTCAGCTTCTTAGAAAAGTATGCACATGGATGGAGTTGCGGCGGCTGGCCGTGGAGCTGGGAGAGGACCGCCCCTACGCCGACCTCAGAGGCGTCGACCTCGACGGTGAAGGGTAGGAGCGAGGTTTGAGTTCTCTGAACGCCCTCCCAGCCTCTGAGGTCCAACAGAGGCGGTGTGGTTTGCCTTGCAAAAATGACGTGAGAGGAGCCGTAACCGCGCCGTATCCCTTGATGAAGCGGTGGTAGAAGTTGGCAAACCCCAGGAATCATTGTAGCTCCTTGATGGTCTTTGGGATCGGCCATGCCCTAACGGCTTCCACCTTCAGCTCTTCCATCCTGGTGCCCTCCGGAGTGATGCGATAACCCAGGAAGGAGATGGTGGGCTGGTGGAATAGGCACTTCTCGCCTTTGATGTAGAGTCGGTGTTGGAGAAACCTTTGCAGGACAGCACGCACGTGGGCCACATGGGTATGTTGGGGAGTAGATGAGGATATCGTCAATGTAGACCACTACGTACCTCCCCAACATATCTCGGAAAACCTCGTCCATAAATGCCTGGAAAACAGCGGGGGCATTGGCGAGTCCGAATGGCATGACAAGGTATTCATAGTGACCCGACGTGGTGCTGAACGCTGTCTTCCACTCGTCTCCTTCCCGGACCCTCACGTGGTTGTAGGCACTCCGGAGGTCCAGTTTGGGGAAGTACTTCGCCCCCCGAAGCTGCTCGATGGACAGGATGAGGGGCATTGGATACCGGTATTTCACCGTCACGTCATTCAGCCCGCGGTAGTCGATACAAGGTCTTAGCCCCCCGTCCCGCTTGCTGATGAAGAAAAAGCTGGCTGACGCTGGAGAGGTTGAATGGCGGATGAATCCCTTCTCCAGCGCCTCCGTGACGTAGTTCTCCATCGCCGTTGTTTCCACCACCGAGAGCAGATAGATTTTCTTCCAGGGGGGCGAAGCACCAGCCGTCAGGTCGATGGCACAGTCCCCAGGGGCGGTGGAGGGGGAGACACCTGGCTCTGTCCACCGAGCAGACATTCATCAAATCCCGGTACTCTTCCGGGATGTTGGCCTGGACGGCGCTCTGCGGGCTCTCCACCGACGTGGTTCCGCAGATGGTGGCCAGGCAGGCCTTCCCGCATTTCGGGGACCACCGCTGGATCTCCCTTCTCGTCCACAATATCCTGGGGTCATGCCGCTGCAGCCAGGGGAGACCCAGGACGATGGGGTGTATGGACGACGTCAGCACTAGGAGCTTCAGCCTCTCTTGGTGGCAGCCGTTGATGGTCAGACAGAGCGGACGAGTGGCATGGGTGATGTACTTGGACCCCACCGGGCGACCGTCTAGCGATTTGATGGGAATCAAGGACCTCAGCCTTCTTGTCGGCAGTCGCAGCGCAGACACCAGTGACTGGTCAATGAAGCTCCCGGCGGCACCGGAGTCGATCAATGCTGTGGAGACATGAGTATGAGCCCCTCCAGACACCACCACTGAACAGCAGAACGGGCTATAGCTCGTAGCTATGTTCAATGCTCCTACCGAGCGAGGTGGTGCCTTTCTGGTACTCACCTTGTTCCTCTCCTGATGCAGGGAGTAAGGGCATCCCTTACGGTAATGCCCCCCCTCTCCGCAGAGCAGGCACAGACCTCGTCGACTCTGGCGGTCCCGTTCTTCCGCCGAGAGCCTTACATTCCCCAGCTCCATCGGCTCAGAGGAACTACTCTCCCTAGTGGACGGGGAATGCAGGTGGCGGTCCAGCCTGTCTTGCTCCCGGAGCTGCCTGTCGTATGCGATAGCCCGATCGATGTAGGCATACAGCGACATGTTCTCTGGAGCGCAAGCCAGCTCCATGCGCTCTGTTTGTAAACCTTGGGCCAACGCGGTGCGCAGGGCCGGCTCGTTCTAGCCGCTGGATGCCGCCATCGTCCGAAAGGACAAGGCATACTCCGCAGCAGAGTTCTTCCCCTGCTGGATCCGCAACAGCTGCTCGCCTACATCGTTCCCCTCCTCCGGGTGGTCGATGAAGCGGGGAAAAAATATACATATTTACATTTATTTCTGATGAACAAGATACATTTCAAATCAGATATTTCAAATCAGATATAAGCATGACATTCTTGTATTATTCTCATTGTTATGCTTGTTATCTTAATTCCCCCCATAAGTTAAATTTATAACTAAACATACTGTAACCCAAATTGGTGTAATTTTGGTATATTTGATTTCTATTCAGATGTGGATGTTTTTCATGGATGTTTTTTTTATACAGTTATATAATTATAATATCCTAAGTATGGGAGAAAACATTTTTTTATTATTAAATGTTGCTATTCATGGTGCCTATATCTGGAATAAAATTACAGATTCCTTCGATTTTGATGTGATGTCATAATTAAATTTAGGCCTTATATTATATGGCACACTGATTAACAAGAAATTTGGAAAAGGGCACTTCATATCAAAAAGGTTGCTGACCCCTGGCCTAAAGTATGACATATAGTTTTAATAAAAAAAACCGTTTTTGAGTAATATTTTGTCATGAAGAAAATAAAATCAATTAAAATCGTCATCGTCCATCATACTGAAAAAAATTGAGATTTTATTTTTAGGCTAAAACGACCAGCCCTATCTAAAATTTTATAATTTTTTATATATATTTTTTTAAATATTTGCATATATTGATGGTAACACTCATATAATTATGCCAATGTTAGAACTTTCAATTTTTTCATTTCACATTACAGTGCGGACAGTTATCCTGTATGACATTTTACCAATTTAAAGTCAGATAATTCCTTAATTTGCTGTTTGTCTGCGCAAGGCTTCATATCATTTGACTTCAAAAGGCTAGTTGACATACTTCACGTAACATTTATTTAAAAAGTACATATTTCTAAGTTATAAATATGCTTCGGACATCAAAATTGAGATGCCACGTCATTGACCCAAAAACACTTTAAAGCCACAACAGAAAACCAGACACTGCAGACACAGGGGCAGCAGGTGTACTAACATGTTAGCGTCGATTTTAGGTGTGCTGTAATCATCGCAACATGATTATAAAACCATGGCATGTATGTAGCACATTTGCATGCAGCGCATACAGTAGCACATTTTAATCTTCCATAAAGGCAACAATAGCAGGAGTCGTCATCGGAACAAGAGGAAGACACAGGCTAGAATTTGTTGAGAGGATTTGCTGAGAGAATTTGCTGAGAGGACTGCAAGATGTACTGAGTGAACAAGAAGCCTTGAAGCGTTGCAATAATCAAGTTCTGGAAGAACTCAGAGATGATACCTCCAACTCAGTGTTTACACTCTATCCCAACGGCACTTGCCACAGTATAGATCTGGATAGTTTCAAATGGAAGAAGCCTCCTTGATTTTCATAACCGGGAGCCACAAATGACAGTTAGCCAGCGTTGACTTGCTCTTATTACACAATCAGCCGCAAGTTTGGGACATCCAACGTGAAATGAAAAGGCACAACATGCACTAAGTTGCTGTTTACGCTACACTCCTAATACATTCTACGTACATCTGCCCTCGTTTGTCTACAGACACAAACACACGTACTGTATATAGTACACACACCACTAGAAATTCAATGTCTCAATAGTGGACTTGTGGAGCAATGAAAACCACACCCTTAGACAGCACTGGATCTGGCTAATACTGTGAACGCCAGCCTACGCTCTCATCTCACAGCCATATGGCAAAACCGTGGACTAATAGTATTTATTATCATGAAACTATAGATAAAAAAATTTATACATACATTTTTGTATTTACCCTTTTTGATATTTATATAATATGTATTCTCACTAGAACTTGCCTTGCAGTGGGGCTAATTTATTTTTAGGGGTGCACCTATAGCAGGTTTGGCGAGTCAAGTAATGATAGGCATGGCAACTGATTGGCACTGATTTTTTTGCTGTTTGGTTGCTTGTCCATCCATCCTCTTGACCACTTAGGGTTGCATGTATACTGTGTTCACTTTTCAAAAACACTTCCGTGGATAATGTTTTCAATGCTTTGATACTAGATCACTGGTTACTTATTTCAAAATGTTTTTATTTGTTTCTCATTGCAGCTCAGCCAATACCTGTACTGAATGCTGTATGCAACTGCATGCATCAATTTCAAATTTGACAAATGTTACAGGCCACTTAAAAGATTTGCCAGTGGACCACAATTTGTACAAGTATATACATGTACATGTACAAGAAAGAAAAGCTGCATGTTAGTAAAGACTACATTATTAAGTGTGTGTGTGTGTGTCTCTACAGACCTGTCAGAGCTACCCCTGGTGAAGTTTGACTTCTCCTGCAACAAAGTGTCCACTATCCCAGTGTCCTACAGGAAGATGAGAAATCTGCAGTCTCTGCAGCTAGAAAACAACCCCTTGCAGAGCCCCCCTGCACAGGTGCTCACTCACTCTAGCCTCACACGTTTGGAAGGGACAAGGCTTACAGGTCAAATGTGGGTCAAAACTAGTCTCAGCCTTCTGTTCATTAGCACTATGTCACTTAATCAACCCTGTGCTCTGTAGTTTCGGTGTGACAGTAGTGCAGTGTTTTATTTACTCATTTCAGTTTTTCCATTTATTTGAAGCAGTAACCATAAAATAGTTAACAGATTTACAAGATCTTCAAACAGCCAGTCGTGTCGTTGCTTGATTTCCTCAGTGTAAGTTTAATGTCTAACTTGGTCATTGAGTTATGTACAGTAGTTGGTCATTGTGAATGTCAATCAAAATACCTCTCCTGTCAAGTAGGCAGGTCTTGATGCAGTTAGTCAGCGATGTGTGACTTAACGAAAGTAAAGGCTGTCTCTGTGAGACTAGATCAAAACTAACAAATTACTTGGAATATTACATCTGTTTGCAGGGTTATGAGATTGTAAACTAGTATTATTTTGGTTAAATAAGGCCTTTTTCAGACAAAACAATTGTCTGTTGTCGTGATACACTGATTTTGCATTGGATTTTCCAGTTAAAGAATCATCCATTTCTAATGCATGTATTTGCTTTCTTGCCAGATCTGCATAAAGGGTAAGGTTCACATATTTAAGTACCTGAGCATTGAGGCTTGTCGTAGCGAGAAGATGACAGACTCTCTCTACCTGCCTGTCATGGAGAGACTCAGCCTATCACGGCCCACCACTGGCAGGTCAGTTACCATGGCAACCTTGAAGAACCCACACAATGGCACTACAGCATAATCAAGGATGTATGTTTTGTTAAGTGTGTGTATTTGTCATGATGAATTGTAACACACAGGACTGGGACACTTTGTGTTGAGTGTTATGGAATTGCATAAGGTATTTTATGAAGGTGTCCAATAAGGGGTCTGAACAGTGCTTTACAAATGTGCCTGCAGTAAACTTTGATGTTAATGTTTACTACAATATGCATATTCTTGTTTTTCTTTTAACATGACTGGATGTTATGCAATCCTGGTATGTTCTTGAATGTTTCATGAGCGTACGAGTCAAAGCTACATGTGGGTCAACCACATCATATTTGCACTTTCGGTCACTGTATTCAACCAGGATGGCCTGTACTTTCTCAGTTTTGAGTGGAGCCAAATCCTGCATTATAATGTTCTAAAGCATACACATCCACATCCAGGAAGGATGTTTGTGCTCTGTTCTCTTGCCCTGTAATGACCGCCCACATGAACTCTCCCCCGCACTGCTGAAACGCGTAGGCAAGGAAATGGTTCTTATTGTCCCTGAGAGCTCATCGGCCATGCGCACACATGCACACGCACATACACACACATTTTCTCTCTCACAACACTAAAACACAAGTAAAATGTCCCTTAGTCTTTAACATAATGTACATGTCTTTCTCTCTCGCTCTTGTCATCTCTCAACTCTCCTTACTTTCCCCCCCCACCTTGTCCCTTTATTCCTTTCTTTTCCACCAACACCTTTAAAAGCAGGAAATGAGGGAGAGGGAGCATTGCTATTTTAACTGAAGGGTCTTAAAAAGAGAAGCTCTGTACTACAGAGACATATTTTCAACAAGATGAATCTCTGAATTTGACACACCAAAATAGTTTTCTGTGGTCAAGCGTTGGAGCTGCAGGGCTGGAATATATTGCAGTGTTTCCTCTAGGATTCTATTAAATAGTGGGGGGATCGATTTTTGTTAGACCTGGATGGTGCGTGTTTTGGCGGTCGGAGTGAACAATCGGTAATTACAAAATATGAAAGAAATTACATTACATAACAAACTTTAGACATTTATTGCCTGCCTCTCACACTGCATATTAGCAGTTAGCTGCAATTATTGGGCATTGTAAATACAGAATGGTGTAATACTGAAAACTCACCATGATTGGTGTGGTACTGCCATGGATTCAACTTTAGCTTCTCAACCCATGTAGGGTTCCAGTCTGATAATCTGTGCTTTCCTCTGTCCTTAACTCTTCCACTCTCCTCCTCTTTCCTCTCCTCCTCCGCTCTCTTTCTGCCATCTCTCCTGCTTCACTCACCTCCACTATTCCTGCCTGTATACTTGTCTAATATACATTTTTGTTAATAAGTAACATTGGATAATTATCGTATGCATGCAGGTTCCGCTGAATGTTAGCCTGTTATTATAGGCTACGATTCATTTTGGCTGGAGCATAATATCACGATATACGTATATTTAATAAATAGTTTATCATAAATAGAAAATATGTTTCCAATATTCCTATTAAGACTTTTAAATAATCTAATCCAGTTAAATGTACCTTTATTCTTGTTCTTCGGTAATGTAGGCTAAAATGTTATGACTACGGGAGTGATTGGTGCGCCGATCCATCCTATAGTTAGTAAGATGCATGAGGCGATGCACTCTTTAAAGTGGAGAGAGAGAGAGAGAGAGAGCGACCTACCGAATACAGTTGACAGATTCACAAATTTATAAAATGCTTACACAGTGGCATCATAAAAGAAGGAGTGGCGGGCCGCCACTACTTGATGTATATAGCGGAGTACTGTACATGCAATGGAGTCCCCATGTATCTGGTAGACTTTCTCGTTGTCCGTCATTTTGACAGGCAGGGTCGTAATCTAATTTTAACAGTCATTAATTTTATGATAACACAAAGGAAATTAATTTAGCATTTGTTTCCATATTACACATGAATAAGGCAGCGTCCGCAACCCATCATGTATCCATATTCAGTGAGATTTGTATTAGATAATTTTCAGTGAGATTAACAATAATATGATGATTAATCCGGTCATGTCACACCTGGGTCCGGGGGTGTGTCCAGGCTCTCTCTCCGCCGGCGCCCTTCCCCTCCCTGTCCCTGCACCTGTTTTGTATTGTTTAATCAGCCGGCGTGCTTTTAATGTTGTCTTGGATTGGTTCCCCTCACGGGTTATTAGTTGTGTTTATTGTTTGTGTGTGTGTATTAAACCGCTGTACGTTTTCCCTCAGCCCTGTGCGTTCTCGTGTCCTGAGTGTAGCATTACAGCTCAAATGTTGTCAAAATATTGTGGTTCTGTAGGTTAATAATACTGCATATGACATGTATTGGCTTATGATCAGAAGAAAGACCCTTTTACACGAAGTGCGATGCGAAAAAGCGACGGTTAATTATTTTAAATACATAATCGTAAATGACACCATACAAATGTTCGCATAGCGTAAATGCAACATATATATTTTATTTGCAATTTTTGTTTTTTTCGCTTGCAATGAAATGTGTTTAACCAATCACAACAAACTAATAATGAAGCATGACAATAGCAGAGCTTATTACATTCCATTCAGGCAGGAGTGTGGGGTCCAAAAACTGCAGGTCCCGCAATCCTGCGTTTTGCTAGTGGATGCTTATCCCCTCTGATAGTCCAAAGGTCTCTGCTGATCCTTAAAACGTCTTAAAATGTTAACATGTCTAAGATGTAAAAATGTCCAATTTTGTACTGGACTTGATATTCAGTTTCGAATTGTCAACAAAGCCTACAATTCATTTGTCTATAGCAGGGATCCCCAAAGTGTGGTGCGCGCACCCCTGGGGGTGCGTGGACTGCCACTAGGGGGTGCGTGAGACAAAATATGCAATGGCGGCAATTTCAATAATGTAATTAATAAT
>JAODTR010052147.1:0-17944 GCA_025399935.1 Amblyopsis rosae
ATGACCCACCCTTCATGACCATAGGTGAGGGTAGGAACGAAAATTGCCCGGAAGATCGAGAGCTTTGCCTTCCGGCTTATTGGCATTGTTCTATATAGAAATGTTGGGACAGTTGTAGTTATAGTTGATAGTAAAAAAAAAGTTTTTGTTTTGTTTGTCCCAAAACAAAAGGAAATTACTTTTCCAGATTAATCTTCTACATTTTCATTTCTATAGTTGGTTAGTGAACTGGTTTGACTTTAGTTAGTCAGCATGGCGGCAGTGAAAGAATGGGTACAGTAGGGCAACAAGTGATCAAAGTGAAGAAGTGATGTCATTGGTTCAAATCCCTTTGCCTTCTGGCCGAGTGTGAGGTGTCCCTGACACCACTATCGCTGTATATGAATGAGGGAATCATGTACGGCACTTTGAGTGGCCGGCAGTCCAGTGCATTGGGGAAGGGGGGAAAAGGCAGAGTACTGTACAACTGAACAGTATACAACCACCATATTATACCAATATATGGTTATGTGGAGGTGTTTTGTAGAAGGCTAGTGGTGCCCATTTGTTTTTGTAGGTAAGGGTTAAACCTGCAACCACGTAATGTGGCTTCTTTTTCAACTGTGAGAAATTCCAATACCACAACAGTGGAGAAGATCTTTTTATTGAGGACAATTGTGCACATTCTCCCTGCACTCATTACAAATGAAGTGACATGTTTTGAAGGCTGTCTTTGAACTTCATTAAATGCAGGGAGGTAGTGCTAACCTGCAAGTCAATGAGAGGTGAAGGACGCTGATGTAACGTCAATGATTATGAATATAATATGCAGTAAAATAATGCCACTGGGGACATGGAGGAGATCTTATAGAGGACCTCTATGAATGATAATTATTATTCCTGCTGTTCTTTCTGTTCACATTTCTCCAAAGACCTACTAAACAAAGACCAAGCAATTAATGAAAACATACAGTATGATTATTTTCAGCTTTAGATACAGTAAAATGACATCCTTCAGTATATTGTTTTTATTGTTTGACATGAGAAGTTGCAATCATTAAAAATAAAAATATAGATGTTTGCTTGGTACTTGTGATTATTTTAAATGGTGCTGTGTAAGCCAGCCAAGCCACTATTGACCATGGCACCAATCATCAATCCATCAGGGCTGCTTCTCATCGGAAGGGTTTGCATCCGGGCCGTAGCCTAACTGAGATGTGTTAAGAGACATCAAACTACTAGCTAAGCTCTGTTATTGGTTTGGCCCATGCAGCCTGCTCTATTGTCGGATAGGATTTAATTAGGGCTGGAACAGGCACGCCATTTGATCAATCACAAGACTAAGTTGCTCTCCCAAGCCACTTGGCTTTAATGACATCATTTGTCAGTTGTTCTCCTTAGTCATGCAAACAATGCAAGCCTATAATGATTATCATGAAGGTAATGCTATTCTAAAGACAGGCGGGTGAAGACATAGTCAAACCACACACATTCTCCCAATCATTGCTGTTATATATTCAGCTTGAACAATGAAACAAAGTCATTCTTATAATTTTATTCAAAATGTATGAAAGTAGTTTGTTTTGTTCAGTGGGTATACGTTGCTGGGTTTCATAACTTTCAAGTGAGTTTTAACGGCTAATGTAATCATATGTACTGTACATTCACACAGGGGCCTGGTTAAGGTGGTTGACACAAGGAAAGGTGGAAGTCAAAAGGTTATGCGTTTGAGCCCCGATAGTATTCGGCCAACCTGTAAACCAACCTTGAGCAAGAATACCTATCTTAAGAGTTGAACTCACTATTAAGGGTGCCTGCTAAATTACCAAATGGTAATAGGAAGTTGCATTCCAATGTTAGATTCCTATGATTGATGTCAACAAACAGCATTGTTAACTGGCAATGATCACAGTGTCAAATGATTCACCGTTGTTTGGGATCAGACAGGTGCCCCTTCTTGATTCTGAGCAGGCCTTGCAGAAAAAAATAGTTTTCATGCCAGGAGATATTATAAAATGATTTGCTTCTAAACTAAAGAAACAAATTTTGTAATTTCTGATCAGTATAAGCACACACACACTGTCTCACTCTTACACACAAACCTTACACATTAACAAAGAAACAAAACACAATCTTTCAAAGGCTCTCTGTGACTTTCACTTCTTCCTCTACTCTGTCAAATAACATATGTAAAAATAATAAATAATTAAGGGGCTTGACTGTGAGTACAGACCACATTTCCGTAATGAAGCCAGTCATAATGATCAACGAGCTAGCACAGGCTAGCAGCCAATACAGCTAATGAGTGATTCGAACGGTGTCAGGGAAGCAAACTCTCCACACTGTTGATGCACCGTTAATAATAAGAATGGTGGCAAAGGTTAGTGGCTATTACGTCTATATAGTGACCTGCTTACCCAAGTTCATATACTGTATGGCCATTCTTCATATTTCGTTCCCGGCAGTATTTATTTCGAATGGTCTCATGGTTGGCAATGCGTAATAGCCATGGTAATAACATCTAGGACTGGTGGAATGTACTCCTCATCAGAATGCAGTTCTCATCACTGACAACTGCCCTATCAGTTCTAGATTGTTCCATAAAACACACACTGACAGTTTGGGAGCTAATTTTGATTGACATCTTAATTAAAGTTCAGGCATAACCAATACTCATCCATCACACTTGCACGTCCAATGGGCAATTGCTGAGGTTCTGAAATCGGGATTGATTTTGTGTTGCACACAGCAGCCAAATCAATGTCATCGAATATACTATGACGTCACATAACTATAATATGTGAAGTGTATTATGTGTGGTATTGCTTAAGCTGCAGATAGCAGTTCCGTAGGCATTAGGCATCCATTTCATTTAGACTTTCGACTATGAAATATTAATTGTGCAGTGTACACATAGCATAACCCCTGACCATTAGGCTCATTTAACTGAAATGCACGTCATATGGTGTGTGAAAATGTGCGGTGGTCTAAATCGAAAAAGTGATGCAAAATATCAAGTGTGATAGACTTGTAAGGGTCGGTTGTTGTTCTTTCACCCATGGGGTTGTATAGGGACTATAAGTACCAAACAAAGCATTTGCTGCATAAAAAAAAAAAAAATAAAATGAAATATATTTTCCTCTGTCCAAAACGCCCACAAAGCTGTTGCCACACAAGTTCATCAGTTATTCACCATGTATAATTATTCAGAGGACAAAATATTGTTTTGCGTTTCACTGCTTTGGAATGTAAATAAGAAGAGATCTTTCCCTTTTACCTGTAATTGACTTGTTAGCTACATGCACTGTTTATTTAACAATATAGCTTTCAACAACAGATTATAATAATAATAATAGAACATATATTTATTAGTATTAAAAATCGATTTAAATTCTGCAAATTTAAATTTTTGCTAAGAAATACAGTATCAGAACTATTAAGTTCGATACGTATAAATTAAGTTCTGATAAGTATAAATGGTACATTCTGATATAGAATATACATTCAGACATACAGTACATTCAGAGTATAATAAATTTTTTCACTTAATGTGGTAATGACACTGCAGTCTTCTTACCTCAATAATAATAATTCCTCCTGCTATTTTACAGAAAAGGATAATATGTGTGGCATTCATTTCCATTGTTTCTCAATAAATATATTTTTGAGAAAAGTATGGCTGAAGGCAGCTGAGCATCTCAGGTTCAGGACCTAGCATGAACAAAAGAGTTGGGATCTTATTTCTTGTTTTTCTGTGTAAACTGAAAGTGTAAATTGAGTAAAAAATGTGATTCTATCATTAATACGAAATGTTCAACCCTTTATACCAACAAGAAAAAAATAAAACCACTATAACTACTTTAACTTGGCACCACTATAATTCAATTTAATTTAATAAACTTTTAAAATTGAACTAAAGAAAGTCCTGCAATTAGTTAAACAAATGTAGAATCCTTTGTGACCACCTCTGATACCACCATGTCTTAAAAATGCAATACATGTTTTATTTATATTTATAGTCTCTTATAGTGAAGTACTGATTAATCCATTCTTTTGTTGTTTTAAAGTAGATCAGTTCAAGCAAATGCATGTATATTTTGTTCACAATGATTATATAGTGCTGTGGCTGTTTGTGTATTAAGCATGTGTTTATTACACATGATTGATACAGATCTTTTTTGCACAACACTTCTGATCTATGGCAGTGTTTTTCACACATTTTCACCCACAGTCAAGCAGTTCATACCTTTTACACACTTGTGACAAATGTCTCCACAGAATGAGATGGTACAGTATTTATTGTACAGTATGGTACGGTATTCACACTAGAATGCCTTCCCACAAACTCACAAATTATAAACCGGATTCAGAGAATAACGGGTAATGTACATTTCTTTCAGTGAGGCATACAGTAGCATAATACTGTAATCTTGTAATGACCATTAACATCTCATTAACACTATTGTTAAATTATAGTATTATTAATCTGATATCAAACAACATGATTTACATAACATTTAAATCACCTTGTTTAATAAAGATGCTGGTACTTATAAAAATGTGGCGGTTCTGCATTGTCGCATGCTTGAAAGTTGACGAAATTCATACAAATGTGACTTTTTAAGAACTGTTAGTTTTGAAGAAAAAAACTAACTAATAACCATTCAAGAAATGTGCCTAATATGTAAACTGCCATGTCCTAGATTAATCATACACTTTAATCTAGAACATTCTATGCAGAATCCTTTCTAGGCAGACTCGTCCTTCAGAAGTGAAGCAAAATGATTGCAGTTTAGCATGTAGTCAGATGGTTTGCACTTGCCTTGCAGAGTAGAGGGATTTCAGACGTGATAGCAGGTGGCAGTGCTAAGGAACAAAATGGCAGTTGGGTGGGAAGGTTAGTGATAATGAAAGAATGGATGCTAACTAAATACACATTTGTGCTGTGTGTATGCTCTGTGAAAATGACTTCAGTGGAACAGGGGTGCTTATAAGTGTATAGTTAAGTATAAGTTAAGCAATGAAAAATTAAAGATTATATTGTATATTCATGTGGATAGCATCTGATCACATCTACTGTATGTTTTATTTAAATTATAGACAACATTTTCTCTAAAAATGTATATATGTACTAAAATCTTTTTGGGCATCTTTTATTTAAATAAAAAAATTATTTGAAAGCATTCTATATCGACATGTATACGTACACAATAATATAGTATTCAGAGAACCTAACAATAATTCAAACATCACAGATCCAACTCAACATTGACACATGCATGCTTGTGTGACGCAACACTGCGCACACAATGGATATTTATTTCAACTTTAGCATTAGGCTAATGGGCTCAAGGTTAGTCTTGCTAACATAGAATACAAAGTTGCTTTTGTCCAGACAGGATAATGGAACATATGCAGGTCTGAAATGACCTATTCCACTGTTCAGGCACGGCATTATACCAACAAAAACTAACTATTATCCGATTCTACTGTCACACTCTCTCAAAATACTCTCAGAATAAAGAGGAATGAAATAGTGTGAGTGCACTTGCGTAACGCGTTTGAACGTTTGGATACACCATTGATCAGAGGGCTGTGCGACCCCTCGTCTGTATAAATAATGCTTGCCCTACATGGAAATTAAATCGTGAATCACCACCATCGCTCTCGTGTCTATACAACTTTATCTCTAGAGTTCCAGCCTTAGTAAGCTGCTTGCTGGAAACGCTTCATTGAGCAAGTCTGTGTGTGTGTACGCGTGTCTTGTGTGCAAGACAAACAAATGTGCTCTTGTCACCTTACTACTTACTAGTAAGGCAACAGACTTGCCCATCAAATTGAATTGCCCCTGCAACAACAGCGCTATGATAATTAAACACTGGGAAAGGCTAATAGATCTACAGAATTTTAGCTTGGTGCCTCTGTTAGTAATGTCACTCAGTTTTGGCTGCAGTTCTCAAACATAATTGAGTTTAATTTATATTGCGTCACTGGAAATTTACAAGTGCAAATTTGGTTTGATTAGTTTATTAATTACCCGAGGGAGGCAAATATATTCAGAAATATGGGGAAAGTATGATCTATCCACCAATCATATTTGATGTAATTTATGTTGGAAACTTTTAAAATATGAGAATTAAGTGAACCCAGAGGCAAATATTTGGAATACGGAAAAAGTAGTAATAAACCATATACTACATATACATATAATTAGCATGATTCCTGAAATTGTAAGGAAGAATAGACAAGAAGTTTCCACAAGTTATTTTTTATTTTTTATTTCGTGAAGGATCTCTGATTTCAATTTTAAATCCCATTGTTGTAAAACAACATAATCTTACCACTGAAATGCAAAATAACAAAATGGCCTTCTTGTATATTGTTTTTGCATTCCTTAAAATAATGTCATGTCATTCATGTTAAAGATATAATAACATGATCAAAGTGAGTGCATGTGCTTTATACTGTACATAAAAGTAAAACATTTCTTTTTATCAAAGAGCATAATCTCAAAACCGCAATGTACCAATTTGCCAGTACTCTGCTGACATTTCAATATTTCCAATTTAAATAGCATGTGTCTTCAATGCCTTACTCAACTACTGTCATAAAATATCCACTGCAATGCTTTAACCAGGGTAACCTGCAGCTGCACACAGAGATGCCAGTCATAGAACGATTGTCTTCAAGTGGATGAAGGGCGTTATCTATTTTGTGAATTGTACTTGTCTTAAAGGGAATGTTTTTGTGACCTTTCTGAACATGTTAAATCTGGAGATATTTTCAAAACAAGAATCGCTTTGGCAAACACTTTGACTTCAGTTCTGGTTGATGTTGGCCTTGGTCCTTGTTAAAGGCTGGGTGTCAGATATGGTAAGCTAACACACCTTGTGTCAAAATCAGCAAATATCTCCTCACAGTATATGGCATTGAACGGACAAGTTTAAAAATCAAGCTTTTTTACTCCAGCCTTGCTGACTCCACCTTTAAAGGCACACTTCTTGGTTAGGCATCCTCCAGGGTTGATGTACAGGTTCATGCAGTTTCTGAGCATTTGCATTTGTAACACGGTGCTTGGGACATGTATGATTAGAACCATGTGATCACAAATACTACGTATATAAATTAATATGGTTAAAACCAGTTGGCCTTTCAAATTTGCTGCTTCTTTAAAGCGTGTTCTCTGATTTGTATAATTGTACAGAGCAGTGGGCATATTGTACTCTTCTTAGCAGGGTCACAATACAATGATATCACATGCTTCCTGTAGTCTGGCCACCATGCAAGGGATATTTCATGTTGGCAGAAATGCAATGAATTCCTTATTTCTCTGCCCTCTGTAAAGCCATGCACGGTGCATGAAGGCCCTAGCTTAGAGGATGTTTTGAAGAGCCCTAAGGGTCCTTAGTCCTTAATTGAAAGAGACAAGAGGAACAGGGTTTGGAGGACCAGGTAAAGGATTGACGACCTCCTTTCTTTCAGCTGCCTTAATGGAAGATAAATGTCAAGTCCAGGAAAGGCCCGGCTTGGTACAAAATTAAGACGGAAGTTTAATCCATGGACTGTCTAATAATATTTTGTCTACATATTCCCTCAAAATCAAAGGACTATGGAGTTTTCATTTCACCGCTTAGTTGAAAAAAATGGTTGTATTGGAGTGTAGATTGTAGGTTACATAAGATGTCAGTGTTCTCATATATGTCATTGGTGGAAAACAAACACATTCATGAGCCGTACATTAATATTTTAGTAAATGATCTCGAGAGAAGCACATAGGCATTTGGTCAGGGTGATGGGCAACATGCCTTATGTGCTTCTACCAGATGTCTAACCCTTACATGATCTTTAATGCTTGTTATTGTAACTGTAAACTGCTTTAGATTAATAGAGACTGCTAAATGTCATTTATCAAATCTAATATTAAACGTAAAGAGTGAGATGGTTCCATGTTGCAAGGAAATCAGTATTTTGATTTGAGACACTTATTGTTATCGTGAATCTCTCCCCCGACATCTACAATCAGACAGCTCAGCATATTGACTTCACCAGATAGCTCTAAATAGCTCTTATACTTTGCTTTGAGGAGAAATTATCTCATAGATACAGTATATCCCAGAGATTGTGTCTCACACACACACACACACACACACACATGCTGAGTGGATGGTACTCCTTTGCTCCACCCCCAACAACACTAATAGACACAACCCTTCACCCTCAGTTATTATCCATGAATAACCCTAGTCCAAGAAATTATACAAGCTCTAAGACAGTCTATGAATATGTTGAGATGCCGTAATGAAACAACCTTTATGTAACAAAACATTCTCTTTTGTAACCCGTACTTTTAAGGGTGCATGCGTGTGCACACCCGCGCACACACACACACAGGGTAATGTTTTGTCTGTTATGAGGTATGATTCCTTTAACAATTCACAACCAAGCCACATACAAGTTAAGATAATCACACCACTGAACTGAGTTAAGGGCACGTAAGTGTGATCACCATCTCCCTGCAGGATTGTAAAGGAGTGCAACCTTTATCTGCGTCACTACATTAATCTGGAGACTTTTTTGTAGTTCACCACAGAGACTTGCTTAGTTGCTGAGCCATGAAATACTTTTTATCTCTTTGCGTATGAAAATCCTATTAATTACAGGAGGATTTGTTAAAGTTGTAGTGGTTTGAACAAATATGTAGTCATCTCTGAAAATAAATCATCTTTATTGGTATAGGACATTTTGCCCCTTAAATCCAACTGCTCAAATTCAAGCAATTCATCTTAAAATTACATTCAGAAACCATAGAAAAATGCCGTATAAGCACATCTTGCGACAGCTTGATAGTTTCTTTGCCTTTGGAACAACTGTAATTTGAATACTAATGCAAAAACAGCATCAATAATCACCAAGTGCACCGATATTCCCCCAAGCCAATGCACATAAGATTTTCCCTCAGAATCCCCTTTTCAGCTGTTTTTCTGTTACATGTTGCCTGTCCCTGGATACAATACACTCCTAAATTGCCTTGGTGCCTTGTGGAGCTCTTGTGTAGTTTTCTGTCGTCACTACCTGCTAAACAAAGGACAACCTGTTAACATGCACTACCACTATGGGAATCTATATAATCATGGTAACCTTAAAGGGACACGCCTCAATTTGTGTTGGTAATTGTGGTTTTAACCAGCATTGTTTTAATTTGACTCTGGTGGTGCTAGACCCCGAGTGGCTGGCCCTTATCGCTACTCCTCCCCCCCAACACTCTACTAGCATCTACCTCTCCCTTAAATACAAACATTGAATATTTAGGATAATAAAATGTCCATGGTATAAGGATCACCTTATTGAGGCGACCCGTATTTCCTGTTCCAATAGATTATAGCGTTTATTAGGACGCCATCTCTTCCATACTGGTCTACAGAGTGGCATATTGATCCTGTCCTTCAATTCAACCCATTATCAAGCATTCACAAGGACAGCTGGGAGTCCTGTGGTCTCATTTCCAATTTCATAAGCTCCCAGACACCAGACACTGAACTTTTCAATTATGATGCCATCTCTTTAACTGTGTCTATGATCAGGTGTCTTATTGCATTACCTTACTGGTGATACCATCACTGTTGTAAACTGATATTTCTTATTTTACAGAGAATTTACAAAACTTTGATGTGCACTATAAAACAGTACATTCATGTGAAATTAAAGTACATATTTATTCAACACAGACTTGAGAAAGAAGAGCGTCTTACTTAATGCCTTATTCTATCAGATAATGCAAGTGAAATTATAAATAACTAAACATGTCCCAAGAAATTACTTTCTGGAAGGTAATAATATATCAAGATATGTAAATTCTGACAGAAAAATAAAAGGGTCTTTTATTTTTATGAATGGCAGCCTTAAATTTAAGATGTCAGCCTGCACTTAAAATTTATAGTTAGCCTACCTCGTAATTTTAAGGGTAAATTATTTATTAACAGTGATGTACACGGCTTTCCATCACAACAATATCTGTTATTACCATCTGTTTTTGAACTGTGTATGTTATCAATAGTTTATCTACGACAGCATTGTGACTGGCCTGGTGATCATAGCCAGTACAGGTTTATATCAAGAGCCATTTACCATATCCAGTAATTATATATTCCCATTAAGAGCATAATGTAAGTAAAGATAATCAATGCACAATATAATTGTGGTTGGCTAGCCTCTCCCTATCACCAGACCATGTCAATATTGCTAAATGAACCCTCCGAAAATGACACTCTTTGTTATGCTCCATACAATCACTCATTATGAGGTACAGCATGAGGCAAGGGAGCCTTTGTCTATATAATCCTTTCAAATGTGTTTACTCCAGCATGCATCCTGTTCACTCCCACTTACCCTCTCTTGTGTGTAAATGAAGAGAGAATTGACAAACAAAGACTGACAATTATTTATATTTTTGCTTTCAATGAGCAGTGATTCAAATCAGCGGCAATCATTCCTAATGCATCATAAGTGTCTCATCACAAGCAGAGATTCTGACAGTGGTCATGATAATGTCATATTCTCACAGTTCTCATGAACTGTATACCAGTGATATTGCCTTAGTGTTCATCTACAACTACAGCTAAACATATATGCTCTTACTCATCTATATTTGCTTGTAAAACTTTATCGAAATAATGTTTTCCATATTTACTAAATTATTTGTAAATAATATGCTGTGTGAATGATTCCGGCTATTCGGTTAATCAGCAGTTCATTTGGTGGCAAGAGAGTGCTATATTGTATTTCACAGAAGGAGAAGACACACACAGTTTGTACGACCTTAAAATAATCTGTTGTTTTGTAGTGAGTGGGTTGTCAGTAGGGGTGTCAAAATGATGGTCCACTTCTGTAAATGAGTCATTGCCTTATTCAGTGTTTCACAACATGCACAGAAGTTCGTACAGTTCCTTCAAATTCATGGCCTGCTAATACTGTAGGTGTCAATCAAATCATTAGCAGATGATTGGACCACTTTCAACTAATGAGAACAAGAACAGGTTGAGGTTGATTTCCACACAGGTGCTGGCTGACATTTTGATTTGATCCGCCACTCAGAACAAGACCCAGAGGGTGATTTTCCAGACATAAATTGCTGTACCCACCAACAGAACTACCCACCTGCATGCCGATTGGCCAGTGTTTCTCTATTTAACAGAACTGGAGGATGTTTGACTTTGTCTTATATGGGAACTAGCAAAAACTGCAAAAAATAAAAAACATTAAAAAAGCTCATATTCAGCAGCAATCTACAGTGCACAAGCAATTTTACAGTCTCAATGATTATGAAAATTAGACAGTAAGTCACTAATGTACCCAGTCATGAAGTTTAATTTAGTAATTGGATTTCATCTCAAAAGCGATTTGAATATTTAAGGGCCCATATAGAGACTCTCAGAGGGAAAAAGTGCTCCCATCATCACGTGTTGTCAATGAGTGAATTAAGAGAACCACTGAACCATTGGTGTACCAACTAACTGGGGGTTGCTGTGTGTGTGTGTGTGTGTGTGTGTGTGTACATGGGTGTCTTTGTAGCAATAGACTTTTGCTTTTGGTTTTAAATTATATTACATTCTCCTCACACACCTGTGTGAAGTCATTGGAACCCTTCTCTACTCCCCCTATAGCTTCTCTTGCACTCTGCTCCACTCCCCCCCCATTAAACCTAACACACTTTCACAGACAGTTGTGTTTTGCTACAAGGCAAGTGAAGCGCGTACCTTTAAATGCTTTTGGACTGTGACTGTTTATTCTAATCTTATCAAATAAAGCATTTACATGTGTGCATATATCTGTGCACAAGTGAGAAGGAAAACAAGTGCATTTGGTCACTAGAATGACTGCGCTCCAATGTAGAAACAACAAGGCATTTCATGTCAAGATGCCTGGTGGCGTTGACTGCGTGAGGAACATAAGGGTCCATAATTGAGTTGTGCTGAACAAGGCCAATGACCACTGCCCAATGACCAAGGTAGAAAGGTCAGTGACCAGAGATTATTGGGTTGCCGCTTGGAAATGTTACAGAATGCCGGAGGCCTGGGCCATTTGCAACAAATCACTTCCGACGCATAGACCGATCAACTGCTATTTGCGGAGGTATAACATTTACTTAGACCTTGTGAGGTTGTGAGTTGCGACGCCAGTATGGGGGTTAAAAGGCCATTGTTAAACACTTAGCGATGCCAAACACAACACCTGTTGAATTACACTTACACTACAAATGTAAAAGCTGGAATTAAACATGGAAAGTCACTGTGGACATAAGATAAAACATTTATATGAGTTACTCACTGTTGAAAACTGTTGATTAGCGAGAGACTTGCATAAAAATTATTTGAAAGTCACAAATGAATATTAGGCTAGACAATGGTGTCAAACTGCATACATAATAGTATGACACTTCATCATATATCATTATGAAGTAATCCTTTTACACTTGCTTCTTTAAGGCATTAAGTGATATTTTACTTTTACAAGAAAACAGATCACTTAAACAACAGAGCAAAAGAGAAGACATGGTGTATTAATGGCCCATGAAATGATCTGAAGTGAACACGGGATGATGGGTAATTGGGCAATTTCAACAGTTAAGATTCTGAAACACGCACACACTTTTGTTCATGATTATTCTTGACAATGAAGGTTTTATGAGCTATTTAGTTAGCTATTTAGTCTTTGTTCTTCTGATCCAACCTGTTCTACTTAAAAAGAGATTTGAGACTCTGAAGACAAATCTGCGAACCAAAACATTATACCACGGTGCTTTTCTCTGTTTACAGAAATACTTTTACGAACAACCAGTGGCCATTATTTAGCTACAGTATGTCTCGCTCAGGAATAATGAATGCTTTGTATTACAATTTCCTTTCTGGTCTAAATTGTTTTGTTGCTCTTGCTTTGATTAGTGAATCATAGAGTAAAACACATAAGCGGTCTTAATAATTAAACAGATTGAGTTGTTTGATTATGTTTTCTGATAAGACGTGGGAATGACATATCCAACCAGGTTCATTTACAAGAAGACATTACTTATTCAAAGGATGCCATTTTCTCAGACAGGAACATGACTTCCAATCTACAGTATATAGTCACTATTGTTGGTTGCTACGGATTACATTTGTATTTGGACATAAAACATATGTGATGATCTCAGATATGCATTTCAATATACTGATTTAGAGGAACCCCTGACCTATTGATTTCAAGGCACAGCAGAACACATCTAAATTCTAGAGAACGCCTTGTCTTTACGGTTGTCCTTATAGCAGCTTGAAACATCCATGCGTTGTGATGACTGATGGTACTGCATCAGGAAATTAAATTTGATTTAAGGGATTTGATGGTGACAAGAGGCAAATGCTACTGCATATAATGCATCTAATGATAAGCATTATGTATATGTTTACATTATGGAAATACCCACACATTAAAACAATATGGAGCTAACATTAAAGGAATCCTAGTTGACAATACGGCTCTGTCCAAAGTGCTGAACACCAGCCCAGCATATTCGCTGATTAACAATAATCAATGAACAATTATTACGAATTTTAATTAGTAACAGCAAAACATCAGCACAAAATTTCAATTTATAACAAACACATAACTACTGTGAAGCTTTTTATGCAGTAGAATATAGCAAGGTTACATTTAGGGCTGCCCCCTGAAAGTCGACAAGTCGAATCCTGGTCGAATCATCGGTCGGTTCTCCTTCAGTCAACCCCCCACCCAGTTTGCATTAAAATAACAGAACACACATAACTTTACAAAACTGTACAGCATGGGGACAACATTCCAATGAGGAATTATAAATAAGACGTCATCAAAAACGCCAAATCATTAATTTTATAAATAAAAATTAGGAATATTATGAGCCATAACGTCAGAACATCAATGTTTTTTGTGAGAGCTCTTGGCGCATGAGGTAGCCTACTGTAGTCGGCAAGATTAAAGGGGGGACATTTTCTCAATTTAGCTAAATTTAGACAGTTTTCCCCATGTGCCATTGCTATGATACAAACAAATTCAACTTAATACTCAAGCACATTCAGGCTTGAAACTATTAATTTAGATGAGAAATTGGAATTAACGTGCCTCTGTGTTCAGTCCACCAGCCACAGGATTATCATCACTGTTTCTAGGCTGTTTGTAGGCTATTGTAAAATGCATTTTTATATGGACCTAATCATGGAGTTTTTTTGTTGTTTTTATTTGTTTGTTTGGTTTTTGTATTAAAACGTTTGCACAGATGAAGAGCACTGTCTTATTTCACTGATAGTGACCCCTGGTGGTGAGTAAACCATAGAACTATTAACGGAGTGAACACCTAGCTCTACAGTATGTCATTCTGGCTGCCGTGCTATACTGCTTTGGCCACATAGAGCTGGATCGATAGACTGCCATTATGAATTGCAAAGTACTTTAGTAGCTAGTTACTGCTCTCATTCGAAAGAGAACTGCAGCACGAATCATAGAATTATGATTTTGCTTTGTGCATATCACAAAACAATGGTACAGTAGGCCTTCTTTCAGTTTTATGTCACTCTAACCTAGGCTAATAAATAAACATTTAAATTTAAAATACAAAAATGGAACGAATCTAATTCCATTGGCAAATTCTGAGTCAGGTACAGCCCTAGTTACATTAAATCACATGTGGTGTTTATCGAAACTTTAACAATGCTTTATTAGCTCAATTATATAGGAAAGTATAATTACCTAGAAAAACACTGGCTCTCACCTTAATCTATTTGTTTCACAGAAATGTACATACATACTGTACTGAATAGAATAGATAGAGGGATATAGAGGAAAAAACATATTTACATAATTATAATAAAATAAATTGCACATCAGAAAGAAAAGTTAAATATATTGACAAAAACAAGAGAATATTTACAGAACACAAATAAAACTCACATTTGTAATCTGACAACCACAGAGTAGAAATAATAAATAATATATCTGACGATTTGAATGGCAAATGAAAAGACAATTATTTTCTGGGAGGGTGTTTTTCCGTGTAGAGAAAAATAGGCCACACAGACAACATTTGACCCTTTGCTGCGATTTTCACTATTTATGTAATGGTTTAACATTACAACAAACACAGCGTTTCTGCAGATGACATCACAGCCAAATAAGACTTTCCAAATCGGTGTTGATGTTTTGACATTTAAAGGCTTTCATGCAAATACTGGTATAATTACTCAAATCACAGTCATAAAGGAATAATTGAGGGTTATACTCTTTATAGGAAAGATAACTGCCACTATAACCACCCTGCTCAACCTGTTTAACAAGGTCCATAAAAAGCATATTGCCTCTCATTAGTGTGCCTAGGAGAGCTGTGAAAACATGCAATGACTCAATTCAGTGCTGCCTGAAGCTGCAGCGATGACATGGTTGACTCATCCAGGGAAAGCCTTCAAATGTTCCTTCTGTGTCTGTACAGCACCACGTCGGCACGTTCTGTTCAAGCGTTGCTCAGGACCCCTCTTTCCAACCCCCCCCCCCCCCCAAAAAAAAAAAAATACGTACGACTGTTCTCTAGGGGCATCCAGCTAGAGTAATTTCCACAGAAATTGGGATGGGTGCATGGGAGCAATTTGACGCACCACAGAGATCAAACCTGCACCTCTGCTGTGGGGCAGGAGGAACAGGGGGAGGTGAAGACGTCTCCCATGATGCAGCAGGCTGGTTTGGGCTGGGGGTGAGGGAGGGAGCCTCCTGCTGTGACCAACAGTCCGGAGGAGAGGAAGTCACTGTGGCGCTCCTCTCCTCCTCATCTCCAGCGCGCGCAGCCCTTCCTCCCGCCCCAGTGCATGCTGGGTACCCACCTTATGAGCCGTCTCTGTAGCCGTGATGTCAATCTGCGCATATTTGGTGGAGCTTTTTCCTGCGCAGACACAGCGCAGAGCCACCATTAAGCATCAAGAGTTAATATTATTATTATTATTATTATTATTATCATCATCGTCATCATCATCTTATCCTAATGCCTTGTTAGCAAAAAATCTTAAGATTCATCTGAATCTCTATAACCTCTGTGTGTATTAAAACGTTATTATGAAAAGAGTGACTAAGCTTGTGTTAACATTTTCATTCAGCATAATGCATTACTGCTGTATGAAAACACCTGAACTGAGTCACGGAAGTGTCCATTTCACCCATTTACAACCCAAATCAACTGCGTATCCTTATAACCCATGAACATAACCCTTAGAGAATGAGCTTAGTGGAGCGAGTGGATTCACAGCTGCGATGCAGACGCCCATTTGACCCCCTTTTCACCCCTGCCCATGCTTCGGGCGACACATTAATGACGGCGCATGTGGCGATGTAAAACCACATCGCTGACGCTAGATATTAACCTCTCACATGTCGGAGATACAGCAGTCCAGCCAATTACACCCTGCTACAGAGCCTGTGATGACAAGTACCCAGCTGCCTTTTAGAGACAAGAGCAAATCAGCTCAATCACTTAACAATTTCCTTGATCGTGAATAAGTGAGATTGTCTGGGCAGCTTGTAGATGGATATGTAGATAACAGCTATTGTATTGCTCTACTACCACGTACCATAGACAGTGTGGGGGTGTCCATTCATTTGTGATATTCAACACATATTGTATTGCATAACACAATGCAACTGTGTTATGGCGTACATTTATTCATATTTAGTCAGGGTACAATATTCTCAAATTGGAAGTAAGTTTGGAAGTATATATTTATACTGTAGGGTAGGGCTGCGCGATTTGATCAAAAAGTATAATTGCGATTAGTTTGGCAAATATTGCGATTGCGATATTGTAAGCATCTCTCATATTTCTGTTTTGTTTTGCTTTGTTATCAAAGCTTAAAAGTGCTCAGTACTATAGTATTAAATACTCAATGTAAATATACAATATAGTAACCTGACATGCCACATGGATTTATAGATACAAGTCCATCTGGGAAACCGTCCATCAAAACTGTTGTTTGGATGAACCATCTGTCTGTCATTGTTGTTTTCAAGTAGCTTTCGCTGTCACACCTAAATAATGCCCGTAGCTATTAGTACGACACTGAATGGTAAGTTGGTCACAAACTCCATTATTTGAAGCCTCTCCAGACTGGTTCTCATGGCAAAGTCAAACTGAAGCTTGCAAGATCATTATGGTTTCACTAGGCTAATTATATAGGCTAGAGGAGCACCTACTGTATTTCTTAAGCAGATAATTCATTGATTCTGCATGGTGGCCTAGTGTGGCATGTAGTGGTAGAAGTTCATACTCAAACCACTTAGCCAATTAGCAAAAAATAAATAAAAAAACACATAAGTAATAGGCCTACAGAAATATGTAGGCTATTATATGAAATTCAATGGAATTAAATAAAGTCTCAAAATGACATAGCTTACATTTATGCAAAATACAAAATCTAAGACTTTTCTACAAGCCAGTCAAGGCCCCCCTGCCTTGCGCTTCTCAAGGCAGGGGGGCCTAAATGGACTGGATACCTATCTCAATATCTGACAGTCATCTTTATTATGGGTGTTGCGCTTGCATGCAGCACATACACGCAAGGTTGCCATGCCGTGCGTGAAGATTATTTATAAATTATCGCAGGCTTTTGCAGTTACATAATTGCACAACGCCACATCGCAGTTTCGATTGCAATGCGGTTAATCGCGCAGCCCTACTGTAGGGTACTTCTAAGTACTTTTTAAGTACAGGGTTAGACATTCTCCAGAACACTTGCTAGCTTTGAGCTCAAATCAAAACATACTCCCTCAGAAGCTCCGCCCCTCACATTGGAAACACATTGCAAAGCTAAGGAAATAGTTGTAAGGGGTGTTCCAAGTCAACTCAATTTTATTTATATAGCCCTTAATCACATTGCAGTCTCAAAGGGCTTTACAACCTACATTTCACATGGAAAGAAACAACACC
>JAODTR010052158.1:0-17944 GCA_025399935.1 Amblyopsis rosae
TTCTGCAGCTAGACACTTTTGCTCTCTCTCTCTCTCTCTCTCTCTCTCTCTCTCTCTCTCTCTCTCTCTCTCTCTGTATCCATGGTTACAGTGTGTTTCTGTGTTTCAAGCCCTTGCTGCAGGCATTGCATATCGTCTAGCACCTACTGTAATGTAATGTCTTGCATTCCCCTCCACTCACTCTACAGAGCTGCTAGATAAAAATACAGTTGTGTTTCACAATATAAACACAGAGCTGGGGCACAATGTTGTAGTTCTGGGGACACTGTAATACAATTGAGGAGTGTGCCTTTAAAGTACTGTTTTACTGTATTACAAAATGTGGCAAGCGGCTCAGTCAGTACAAATATGTTAAAAAGGTAAATCCCACGAGTAGACAAACATCCATTCTCAAACATCTACCAGTTCCAGAGGTGTTGTTCTGTTGCTGACCCTCCATGACCCCTGACCTTTCTGTGGCGTGGGGGGACAGGTGTAGAGACAAATTTCTCCTTTGGGGAGCAATAACCTATAACAAGAATGTGTAAATGTAAGACACTGCACTGCAGAGGGTGAACTGTGGCTCTGCACTGCATAAAATAAGTCTAAGAAGCTAGAGTTTAAAAGTAGAGGTGAGATTTGTGGTTGGTTTCAGGGTTATGTGGTGACCATGCGATGGATATTATGGTCAACCTCTGGGAGCAAGTTCGTACAGGCAACTGAAAGCCGATTGACACAACAAAACATTGAGTGGCAGTGATCTAGTATTACGACGCAATAAAAGCCTTCCACAGGGTATTAACATTGGTTTTCATCTCCATTTGCCTCCAACTGTTTCTTATATGTACTCGACTAGCAGGTCCTGAAGCTTGCTTTAGTGACTATTGGTCGCGTAATATTCTGTTGTCTGTTTTCCTTCAGGTGTCAGCGACAGACGAGGATCGTGGGTCCTTTGGCTCTATATCCTACACTCTGGGTTCTGGTACCGGAGGCTCAGTCCCGAGCCAGTTCACCATTGACCAGGCGGGGCAGCTGTGTACCAGTATACCCCTGGACCGGGATGAAGGAGCGGACAGCTTTGACCTCACTGTGACCGCCATGGATGGAGTATGTAATCTGTTTGTAATTCATTCATCCACTATCTTCACATTTTACCACCATGTATTTTCCCTTATGATTTATTACAGTAAGATTTCAATAATCGTAATTTATAAGCCGGCTAATAAAGCCAGCTAATGCCACCAAAATAGTCTGAACTGACTTCAACTGCTACAGGAAGGTTTTTGAAATATCCACTTTGAAAATAATAGTTGTATTGGAGAGTTATTATAGTAGTATACTGTACTCTGACAGCACCAAACAAATCTCATCAAAGACACAAAAAACGTGGTATCTTAAAACATCCTATCAAAAGGGAAACAGCATGGCAGTCATGGAATAGCAATCAGAGACGACCATAGAGAGTACTTGGGGTGACCAAGCAAGTAGGAAAACAGACTGCAGGACTTTTTAAATCACTATTCAGGTAACATGTGATGCCATACTTGACCATTTCACAACCACATTTATAAACATCTCTCGGTCAAGCATATGTCTCCCCATAGACCATTACACATTTTAAGTATCAATTCATTGTGGTTTATGTTCTTTAAAAGCCTCCTAAAGTATACTGTACATGTGCAGTAAAACATTAATTCCCCAGACCTGTTGGTTACAGAGGAGAAAGTCCAACCATTAATATATTATTACTTTAATATTGTTGATAGGAACTATTGTTTTAGTATTGGTACAGGACCTTACATACAGCTATGTTGTAGCTATATTTTGTTTTGTTTATGGGCAGTACATGGTTCAAACATTTTTATTTGTAAACAGGTTTGCCTTTGTTTTTTCTCTTTCAATAAAGGTTAAATTCAGTCAGTTTTATTATTGTAAATCTTGACTCTGTTCCCCTGCTCTATCCAGCTGGTATCTGTTCCATTATTCTCAACCAGCTCTCATATTAATGGTCTCATAAAACTAGGCCTGCAGATACGGTGTAATGAGCCTAGGTTATCCCCGTTGCTGCTAGAGAATGAATTCTGATTGACTCCATATTTCTAGCGTTTTGAGCAGACCTCCGTCTTCTTTCAAGTTTCCTTGTCTTTACAGCGTGACATAAATCTACCGTCACAGACATGAGCTGTAACTTGTCACTACGGGATAGAGAATCATGCATTTTATTGCTTTAACTGGTGTATGCTGTGGTCAGGAATGTGTGGGGAATATCGTCACCCAACGATAGTGACGTTCACCGGTTCCTTTTATCTCAATAAAAGTTCTGCAACACTTTGTCAGCATGCCATAGAGATGCATTCATTATTTTCTTCTTTCTTTTATATTGGAAATTGAATTGAAAATAAAATGGTGTATTGTTTTTACCACATATTTAAAATAAATAAATATAAACTATTTGCCGTAAGAGAGAGAATAAAATACCTAAATCACTGTAATGCAGGCAGGTGAATCAAGGTGTTTATTCAAAAACAGTTCTGCCAAACAGGAAAAGAACACATTCCTTTATAATCTTCAGTAATGATGCATTATCATCAGTTCCTCACACATAGTCGCTCCTGGAATATTAGTATTTATTGTTACAGATAGGGTCAAACCTTCTTATAGCTAGGCTACTGCTGTCACTTGAACATGGTAAGTCAGCCCATTTCTGCCATAAACCTTCAATAGAACCATTTGTCACACACACCTCTAGTCTCAGCTAAATGCATAGGTTAAAGGTTAATCACTAAGTTCAAGCATGCTAGTCTTTAAAGACTGTGTTTACGCATAAAAAAATCAGCAATACAAATATTAATAAACATGGAATAACACACCTTTAGATAATGATATATGCATTCACTGTAATATAAGAATTACATAATAATACTGAAAGTAAATCACACAAATATAATACGATATTAAAAAAAATCCCCATTAAGTGTATTATATATTTATATTTGTTAAATTGTTATTAAAATTAAACACATACAATAATTACATTATTGTAATTTTACTACCCGTGATTTAGTTAATATCTGTCCTCCACCCTAATTACTGTGTATACCCCTTCCTTCCCCAGGGTGGTCTGAGCTCAGTGGCCCGTGTGAGGGTCTCTGTGGTGGACCTCAATGACAACCGCCCCTCCTTTTACCCGGCACTGTACACGGTCAGCCTGAGCACGCACAGCGCCCCTGGTACCTCCGTTGTCAAGGTAACCGCCAGCGACCCTGACGCCGGGGACAACGGCAAGGTGACCTACCGCACAGCAACCGGACGGGGCTCCGCTTTCTTCACCCTGAACAAGGACACAGGTATGCATGTGTGTGTGTGTGTGTGTGTGTGTGTGTGTGTGTGTGTGTGTGTTTGTTTGAAGAAGTGTGTAAGGGGTAATCACACACACACGCACACACACGCACACGCACGCACACACACACACAAATATACAGTATATATGTGTTTGTGTGGTTACCCCTTAGACACTTCTACTACTAACTGACATTATAGGAGCCCATTTTGAACACACAAGCCCTCAGACATTTGTTATTATCTTGCCCACAGGAGTGATTTCCCTCTCGCGGTCCCTCCATGGCAAGGCCAACACTGTGATCTCCATAGTGATTGAGGCCGAGGACGGCGGAGGTTTGACGGCGCCGGTCAACGCCAGGGTGAACGTGAGCATTGTCGGCGGCTCAGTAGCGACACCTGTGTTTGAACAGGCGCATTACTACTTCACTGTGTCTGAGGACGTCCTGAGAGGCACACCGGTTGGCACGGTCCGTGCTGCTACCAAGGCTGGTAAGGGCATGCATAGCTGTTGAGCTGTGACCAATATGGCAGACACTTATCTTTTGTACAGAGGGTCAAATGTATGGATGGTTTGACTTCTTAGTTGCTGACATCATCACTTAAGTCATTAATATTTAGTCTCAGCCTTTTCCATTCATTAGCACTACGTCACATAAGCTTCTCTGTGCTCGAACGTCTGATACATATACCCCCGTAAGCTCGACACGGGACTCTCTGACTTTTGGGAAGTAATAAGTCGATTTCTGTTGGCTATCAGCCTTGTCACTCACAAGTATTTCTACGTAGTTTCCGGTGTTAGGGTAATGCACTACGTTATTTACTCATTTAAATGTAAACATTTATTTTAAGATGTAACCACAGCCTACTAATTTAAAATATGTACAAGACCTGTAAACATCCAGAGTACTTTTGTTTAGTTTTCCAACAAATTCCACATTGCAAGTTTAACTTTGGACTTGGTCATTGAGTTACGTAGTTGGTCGTCCTGCATGTCAATAAAAATACCTCGCTTGTCAAGTAGGCGGGTTCTGACGCAGTTAGGCAGCGCTATGTCCCAGACTTTACATGTAACTGCTGGCGAGACTATTAATATGTCATCTCTATAGTCTAGTACCTACCTAGAGCTGTAGCTACCTACATGTGGTTGTTATACAGTATACTGTACAGTGTATACTGTATGTGCTACTACAGGGTAAGTGAGTTTGCCTGCTAAGTGGTATTCTATGTTAACAAGTAAGTTTGTCAATAGAAATATTGGATAAAGATGACATAATATATATTGGTGATGTCAGAGGGCTGTGATTGGTTAATGACATTGTTGATTTGATTCATTTGATTTATTTCGATCCCCATTAGCTGATGCAAAAAAAAAAGACAGCTACTCTTCCTGGCGTCCACACAAAACATAACAAAATCATCAACACATAAGACAACAAGTACAATCAAATACACAATTTTAAATTTGCAGTAATATATACATACACATATACACATCATAATTACTATACTGCATACTGCACTATATTGTCCAATATGAGCAGACACCTAATTGTTTTTTTACCCGGTGTTATTATCAATATGACCTGGAAGGGTGTTCCACTCAACCATAGCTCTATACAACACTGTGCACTGTTTCAGATTAGTTTTGTTTTTTTAAATTGTGTAATTAATTGTGTAGTCTGATGGCATTTATTGTGGTGTGTGTACATTAGAGTGTGAGTTGCTTATACAAACAATCTGGAGTTTTCCGTACATTAATTTTTTTAATGAAAGACAGAAGTGATGCTTTTATCCTCTTATCAACCTCCAACCAGAAGCGTTTGTTGTGCTTTTTGGAACGATTCAGGAACAGGCATGTGGGATGTTGATCAAGGAACATGTCCTACTTGTACTTTCCTTGTGAAGGCTACATTAATGAATAAACTTAACTTGACTATTTGTGTCAAACAACACTACACAGACGTGTACAACACAGAAGATTAGTGGTGAGCCTCTGAATGGGTCATATTATGGGATGGCATCACCTGGCACTGATTTGGTGGAGAGAAAAAAGCTACGCAGTCTTCTGTAACACATTGTTGTACAGTTGTTCAACCTCTAGCCTGTGAGTTGACCCATGTTTTCCTTGTCTGAGTTCATTTCTTTCTTTAGGTGGATCATTTTGGCAAGTACTCTATGTTGACATTTTTATTCATAGCTAAAGGCAAACAGATATTTCACGTGACTTATCTAACAGTGCCGTTTGCTTCAGTCTGACAGTCTCCCATGTACTTCTGAGACCTTGTAAGGTACCTTAATGGACTGGTGGGCTCTCACTAGAGCAGTTGTGCAAACAGACAATCCTCGGCCTTGTACACTCCATTAAGAAAATCCCATCGATCACATGGGGGCCGCAGGCTTCACCCGGGGATCCTTCTCACGCCGACATTTATTTTCTCACAGTATTAATGACAGAGGAATGGATGGTGATTCTGAGTGGGAGACATGACTGAAGAGCACTCTGTAGTGGAGTGGTATGAAGTGTACTTATCTCTTACGTCTGTGTGTGTTACCGTGGTAGCAACACATGTATGCACATGTATCTGATGAGAACCGACGACAAAAAAAACAGGATGTAAGTTTGTTATTTTTTGATAAATCTTTTGGGAATATATATATATATGCATTAACTATTGTTTGTTGCTCATATCTCAAGGCAAAAGATCACATGTCCTTCCTTCCTTCCTTCCTTCCTTCCTTCCTTCCTTCCTTCCTCCCTTCCTCCCCTACCCCCACCCCTCCAGGTGTGTCCAAGGACATCTTCTACTCCATTTCGTCAGGAGACCCAGAGGGCTACTTCACGGTGGACGGAGGTTCGGGCGTGATCCGAACGGCCCTCCCATTGGACCACGAGGCCCGGCCCAGCCTGGTCCTGGAGCTGCAGGCCCGCCACGGCTCCCCTCCGGCGTACGCCTCCACCCGAGTGCACATCACCGTGGGCGACGTGAACGACAACGCCCCGGCCTTCCTCCCCTCCTCCTCGGAGTCGCTGCTCCTGCCCGAGGTCACCAAGATGGGGGCGGTGGTGTACCGCGTCCAGGCCTCCGACCGCGACTCGGGCCACAACGGCCAGCTCAGCTTCGACCTGGTCTCGGCCGGCGGGGCCAGCGGGCAGCGCACCTTCGGCGTGGACCGCGGCAGCGGGGAGGTGCGTCTGATCGGGGGCCTCTCCTACGAGAGCGCCTCCCGCTACGACCTCCAGCTGGTGGCCAGAGACGGCGGGGTGCCCCAGCTGAGCTCCACCTTCACCCTGGTGGTGCACGTGCAGGAGCTGGACGCGCAGGGCCCCGCCTTCGACACGCACACGTACCGGGTAGAGCTGCGCGAGAACGCGCCGCTGGACATGCGCTTCCTGCAGGTGCGGGCGCTCAACAGAGAGGGCTCTTCCTCCACGTCCTTCCCGGTGTCCTACCGGCTCCGGCCAGACGGGGATGCCGCGGGGTTCGGCATCGCGCCGGACAGCGGCTGGCTGTTTGTGCGCAGCGCCCTGGACCGTGAGGCCAAGGACATGTACCTGCTGACAGTGCTGGCCGCAGCGGGTGGCCCCGGGGGCCCCGGGAGGACAGGCAGCGCCGCCGTCAGGGTCACGGTGACGGACGAGAACGACAACTCGCCCAGGCTGAGCCAGGACAGGGTGTTCCTGGCCGCCAGGGAGAACCTGCCGGCGGGGACGGGCTTCGGACGGGTGTCGGCCACGGACAGAGACGCCGGTCTCAACGCTCGCCTTGCCTACAAGCTGCTGCACACGGATAGACACTTCCAGATCAACGCACAGACGGGTAAGGACACTGCTCACTCTTCTGTACTATTCTCTACTGTACTGTATATCTATAGGGGGGACTCACTCTACTGTACTAAGATCTATAGGGGGGCTCACTCTACTGTACTGTATATCTATAGGGAGGACTCACTCTACTGTACTATTGATCTATAGGGAGGCCTCACTCTACTCTACTATATATCTATAGGGGGGACTCACTCTCCTGTACTATTGATCTATAGGGGGGACTCACTCTCATATACTGTACTATAGCGCTACAGTATAGGAGGCATGTATATGAGTGAGTGAAAACATTATTGACGAGCCTCTCCCTCCCAAGGTGAGATCAGCACCCGGCTGGGCCTGGACCGGGAGCAGCAGTCCAGCTACCAGCTGGTGGTGGTGGTGCAGGATGGAGGGACCCCCCCTCGCAGCGCCACGGGCACGGCTCACATCACCGTGCTGGACGAGAACGACAACGCTCCCGCCTTCAGCCACACACAGCCAGACAGAGAGCTGCTGATAGAGGTGAGAGAGAGAGAGAGAGAGAGAGAGAGAGAGAGAGAGAGAGAGATAGAAAGAGCTGCTGATAGAGGTGAGAGAGAGAGAGAGAGAGAGAGCTGCTGGTAGTTTGTACGGCAGCCTAGCTAGAAGCTGTTGAGTGGGGGAATGTTTTCAACACAACAACACATCGAGTTAGAGAACAACATGCTGTTTTGCACCTGCAGGTTGTGGAGGGGCTTCAGTCCGGATCAGTCCTGGGCACGCTGACAGCTAAAGACCCAGACGAGGGCGAGAACGCCACAGTCTATTTCTCCCTCTCAGGTGAACCTTGACACAAAGCCACCCCCACACTTCCATTCCCCTCAGATCCTCTCCCTGTGCCTGACGCTATTGGCTCCTCACTGTAGGCCCGCGAGCCGAGCGCTTCTCTCTGAACTCCGCCACGGGCGAGCTGCGCACGTCCTCCCCGCTGAGGTTGGCGGAGAGAGGCGAGTACGCCTTCACAGTGACGGCTGTCGACCACGGGACGCCGAGCCTCAGCTCCACCTGCCAGCTGCGCATTCGGGTACGCACGCGCGCACACACACATAATACGCTTTATTTATAGAGCAAATTCACATACAAAGTACTTTCACAAGGGCAAATTCAGTCAAATATACATGATGAGAGAGAGAGAGAGAGAGAGAGAGAGAGAGAGAGAGAGAGAGAGAGAGAGAGAGAGAGTGGTACTCTTAGTTGGAGCATTGCTAGCTGCTTCTCTTATGAAGTCAAGTCCTCAAACACAAACGTATACATTGTATCTTCTGGTCTACATCTCTTATGTACCTTGGTACACATTCAAAACGTATCGGGCAAAGGGAGCAAGGCACCCAGGCCTCCGACTGTTTTTGCTCTATCGGCACGTTAGCTCTGCCGCCGTTGCATTCTCCATTTCCCAACGTTCCCAGTCTTGCGAGCCATTTCCTCCGACGGCGCGAGGAGGAGCGAACAGAATATCTCTAAATGGACTTGGAGCGAGGAGGGAATCGAAGTCTGTGCCTGAAACAACAAAAGCATCTATCTGATCTCGTTTACTTTTCCTGCTCCAGGGGTAACCGGGGTAACCCAAAGCCGAGGTGAGGCTCGTTGCTCTGCATGACGGCCTGGAACGAGTTACTGTTCTGGAGGTTCTGTTGGATAACTAATTCTTTCACATAAACACAAAATAAAAACAATACAAATGTGTAATCTCTGCCTGGGACTGGGAGACGGGCAAAGTTGTGTTTACTGTGAGCGGAAATTTATTTTGTGATATAAAAAAGCCTAAAGAGTTTGGCTGCACCCATCTTGTGCAACGCTGAGATTAGTCTGAGATTAGGCAGAGGGGAACCAGGCACCTTGAATCAAACGCTCCCAGATGAGATGTGATGAGCTGCAGCTGTGTCGAATCACTGGGATCACACGTAGAGAGGAGAGCGCCGTACAACACTGTACAGTAGCGCACGTGCACACACACATGCACACACACAAGCGCACACAAACACTGTATTATAATGACATATTGAAACACAATCATAACAATACATTTGGGGTATCATTTCAAAACATTCGGGCAGAGGTCTTTCGGGCCAAGGACACCTTGGCTGATAGAAACACAACACCCTTTCACATACGATATAAAATATCTTCTTAACATAATTATTGACAGATTTATTTATATTATATATTTAAAGCACAGGTTATATTTATGTTAATGTTATTTTCTGACATTTTCATTTTTGGATGAAAATAAGTTTGATATCAAATCATTTGGAGGAGACCCTGCAGTACTTAGCCCATAGGGGTCCCGGACCCCCTGTTGAAGAGATGTTTATATATGTTTATTTCAACACAGGTTCAAGTGACATATACTGTATGTGAGACACTTGGCGCTGACTAGTGTAGTAAACAGAATGATGTACTAAATGATGTATTCAGGTTGTCGGTTTAATCTACATTTGACATACAATAATTCCACCTGCAGTCTGGACTGTGTGAGTACATTTAGAGGTAACAACCTCTATGCTATTTATCAAAGTCCACTTCAATATTTATTTTTCCCATTTATGGTGGATAAGGCTCTTTAGAACCACATGATTTATATCCTTTGTGGCTGAAAATTAGGGCAGTGGACATTGCACCATGTGTCTTCTCTCTCTGCACCTGTGGATGTGTGTGTGTTCACATACAGTATATCTGTGTGCGCAAGAAAGCTTGAATGTGTGCGTGCACGTGTACTGTGTGTGTTAATGTGACGATACAGTACGCACGCCTCTGAGGTCTGCTTATAGTGGCTCTCTACGCTCGCTCTTAGATCTTTTGCTTCTATAACAATGGAGAGCCCCGGAGCCACTGTTGGGCGTGTCAACAGCCCAGTAACGCACATTTGTTTCCCAGCTGTGCGTTGTCAGCACTGCCCTTCCTTCACAGTGACACACAGTGGTGTGCAGAGCGATTAATAATTAGCACAGTTTATTATTTATACGGCTCACTGTCTGTCATTAATGCCTGGCTCTCTTATCAATGTGCCACAGTGTCAAGAAATTTAGGGAGCGATATCCATGATCTATCTAAATGCACTATAAGACTCCTAAAGAAGGTCGTCGAGATATAAATGAAATCTTAATAAGCATCAAGCCAAGGATATGTTTAGGGTTGGGTAGCTCGAGCCATTTAGCTACATTTTCATCAGAAGCGCTACAGGAAATCAGATATAGTAACATATGAAGATCTACATCTTGACCTTGAAATACTTTGTTTCCAAAATATGATGGTATTGATTTCAAATGTTTTTTTTTTTGTTTTACCGTAGATACTTTGAGTCACAGCAATTACCTAAAAGTATTCAGAGGAATATTTGTGGTATTTGAGGTCAAATCCTTGTGCAAAATAGTTTATCAAATTGTTTTTCTTTTTTATCTCAACATGAACATTTTTGTTTCCAAAGGTCCTGAGTTCCTTTAAGTCCATCCCCAAGGCCAACGTACTCACCATGACCCTGAACACCGTAGAGGGAACATCTCCCGGCTCAGTCATTGGTTCTGTCCGGCCGCATGACAAGCACGAGGCACAGTTATTGGATGGCCAGATAACGTACCTTGTGGTGGACGGCACAGACCAGGGGGGAACATTCATGGTGGACCGCAAAACAGGGGACGTGTACCTTGTGCGGGAGCTGGACTACGAGAAGGGTTCAAAGTACACGCTCCACATCGAGGTCTCTGACTTTTCCCGGGCATTTCCCAGCAGCCACCGGGTGCATCTGGACATCCACGTTCAGGACAGTAATGACCACGCCCCTCGGTTTACTGAAGACCCTGTTACCATAGTGGTGGCGGAGAACACAAAGCCTGGAGCTTCCATCTACACCTTCCAGGCTCTGGATCAGGTGAGAAAGACCTTTTGTAGTAATTAATGACGATGTCACAACTTACAAATGTAGGAAATGTGTATTGCAGTTCTGTTCAATCACCAGTGAGGATGAATACACTTTAGCTACATATAAATAATAATAAATAATAAATAATAAATAACATAGTTATAAATATAATGAAATACAAAATAAAGTAAATAAACATAAGCAAAAATGGTAAATAATTGGTATCAGTGTCACATGACTTGAATAAATATCGAGTCACATGACTTGAATGACCAGTGAGTCACATGACCTGAGTGACCAGTGAGTCACATGACTTTAGTGGACAGTGAGTCACATGACCTGAGCGGACAGTGAGTCACATGACTTTAGTGGACAGTGAGTCACATGACCTGAGTGGACAGTGACGGCTGTCTAATCCAGACTGTGTCCTGTGTGTCCAGGATGGCAGTGGGCCCAACAGTGAGCTCCACTACTCCATGGAGCACTGCTGGCCAGACACCACCAACCTGCTGTCCATTCACCCATCCACCGGGGTCCTGACCCTGGGGCAGACGTTGGACCGCGAGGTCACCTCCTCTCTCTACCTGGTGGTGCGGGCTACCGACTGGGCCACCGACCCCTCCCAGAGACGCTGGGGCTCCGTGACCGCTCAGCTGTTTGTGACGGACGAGAACGACAATGCTCCGTTCTTCACCTCGCCGTCTGCCGTCAGCGTTATGGAGGATCAGCCAATAGGGTGCGTGGACAAGTCTGGCTGACCCCTCCCCCTGGCTCCTCCCTCTGGCCACTGACCCCTCCCCCTGGCCCCTGGCTCCTCCCCCCGCTAGGTAGACCGTAGGCCTTGGAGGGTTCAGTGTGTAGAATTAGAGGCTTCTCAGCAGCTTTTTACAAAGTGAATCATGTGGAGTTTATTTTACATGGAACCTTTTCACAATTGAGGGGCACATTTCCAAAACACCACTCAGTCCATATTTAGAAATGTTTGAGTTATGGGTGCCATTTTATGCCTTTTAAAGACTTTTCCCTAATATGCAAATGAAAACAGTGCCAAAACTCACTTGTCTCGCTGTTGCACGTGATCAATATTCAGCCTATGATAGACTATCTATACATGTCCAGAAAGCCATTACGATTTACTCAATATCAGTCAGGAATGAATGAATTGTGAGATTTGCCTGTCTCTAATCTGGCACGACGCCCATGTCTTCACAGGTTTGTGATTTTATACGTGATGGGCCGCGATCAGGATGAAGGGGAGAACGGTCGAGTGTCGTACAGGATCCAGGCCGGGAACAGCGCCGGTCGCTTCAGTCTGAACCCCAACACTGGTAAAACACCCATTTGACCTGACATTCAATGCATGCATTACTGCACTATGTATAATGTCAAGATCACTCTGAGATTCACATAAATATTGGATTTATTAGTCGCTCAAATTATGATTAGGTGAAATGTACCACACCGTTTCACAAATTCACAAATCTGCAAAGGCTGATTTAGAAGTGTTTCCCAGTTGGGTTCCAGGATTGATATACAGTATAATGACCATACCACCCATGTAAGAACTTTCCAGAAGACGATCGTAGCCCACTGAAGTGCTCTGGTTACAGCCTTTCAACTGCTAAAATAATTTCTTTACTACATGATAATTCAATGCCTACGGACAATATTTTACTTGAATAATGTTCCGCTACCCTTCTCACGACTGATTTGTTCATGGGAAGCAACATTTATTTGAGCTGGGGACGTGAGCAGCCTTTTATATGTTCGATGTGTCGTTTCTCCATCGTCAGAGCTGGGTTTTGTCAGCTCGCTCATGCCTGACCGAGATGGGATTAAGAACCATAAAACAGACAGTTAATGCACCTTCCAGATGGAAGAAACTCTCTATTCCAGTACTGTCAAAGTGCCTCTTGCGTTAACAAGGGTTGATATTTACCTTCTGTGTAGTCTCAGACAATGTGGAGTATGGCCTAGCACAACACAGGCAGAGCCAAGACGTATTGTCTGAATAGCTGTAATAACACGTTAACATTCCCTTGGCAAAGTATTAACAAATATGGGAGGGGGGGCGGCATTATACAAATGATATCTTCAGTTCAATGTTATTTTAATAGCAATGCCATCCCTGTTTAAGATGCCTATTGTTGCATGCACAGAATTAAAGGTAGAGTAAGAAATGCTGGAGAAAAGTTGTTGATATTTTAACTCATCAAAACAAACACATCTCCACAACTCCACTGTCAATAGAATAATGTTGTGTTGTTTTCACTGTTTGTGTGCCCATTTACACAGCCAGCTATTGTAGCAGACCTTGAGGAGATATTAGCTGAATATTACAAAAAGGGTGCCAGTATTGGAGTAGGAACGTTTACCACACCTTTAACAAATTTCTACATCAACAGGGTTGGCAAAGCGTATACTGTATCTTTTCACTGTAAGGGAGGTGTACTAATGGCAAATTTACAAATCTGAGACTTTGCCACACATTTTATCCAGAATTCTATAAGCACATGTTGAGATTGCTGAGCCAATCATAAATTCACACCTTTCTCAGACAGAGCATGGAAGATGTATTAGTGCACACACACACACACGTGCGTTTCATATTTTCACTTACCTTGGCTAACCTTTCTTGTTACATAGGGTGTTGACAGGGGTGTGGGGTGCAGAAAGACTGATAACTAAAACCAGAATCTGGTTAAGGGAGGTCTCGTTCATAGACCAAAGCAACCTGATCCACATGGAACACACACACACACATACACGCATTTGTTCGTTGACTTACAGTAATAACCTACAGATTTACTGGACACGCTGTACGTAGTAATGAACACAGAAGAAAAGAAGAGAATGAATATATTATTTCATTGCAGAGACAGTGATGGAGGGGCGGTTGATGTGATTTGGCAGCCATGTAGTTCCACTACCAGGGAGGGCTAGAGAGAATATGCAGCTGACATACAGTATGACCAGATGGGGCGGTATGCCTTGGGATGCGACACTGTAAAATCAAGGTGTAATCTCCGGCTGTGAGTGACATGAGTGGCATGGCCTCAGTGAACTATCCACTGGCTCTCATGCTGTGGAAAGTCTCATAACGGGAGGCTGTAATGGTTTTGTATTTTACGGGCCCTTCAGGATTATATATATCACCTCCCTCTCTCAGGTATGCAATATTACTATTATTCACTAGAACAATTCCACACATGCACACATACAGTGTATCTGCGCGCACGCATTCACACATTAAATGGAAATGGAAGAAATCCAAGTGGATATTTAAGTGAATCGTGGGTCGAACATATTTAGCAGCAGCAGCAGCTTGTGACACCCCCGCCATCCTTGTGCCTTTCTCCTGCTCTTCTAGGCTCTCTCTCCATCCTTAAAACTCTGGACCGGGAGGAGCAGGAGGTGTACAACCTCACCGTCCTGGCAGAGGATCACGGGCAACCCCGGCTCTCCACCTCCCAGGTGCTGTGCGTGCAGGTTATCGACACGAACGATGAGGCGCCCGCCTTCCAGTCGGCCGAGGTCGACACCCACGTGACGGAGAACCGCGGCCCAGGGACCACGGTGTTCACTGTGAGCGCCACCGACCGCGACCAAGGTACACCCGGTTAGTCGAAACGCAGGAGGTGGACGTTGGTCTATAGCTACAAGCATGCTCATGCTGTAGTGTTGAGTAAAAACAACAGCATGACGGCACTACAGCTTAAACCCACTAGTTAGCATCACTAGTTAACAGGTCTAGTTGCCACAGCCTTGCCACAGCCAGTATAGTTCCCATTGGTGTACACACAGTACAGTACAATTACACTGCCAGGAAATGTAAAACAATTATATTTGTAAAATATTTATATAAAGATTTCTCACAATTTGCAGCATTAAATAATCAGTACAAGAAAAGCTTAAGGGCTCTTACTGGAGCTACTTGTCACTGCCTGATATATATCTATAAGGATAGACTTGAATTCTTGCTTCTGGGTCTTGTTCCAGGTCCTAATGGTCATGTGACCTATGGAGGGGTGACAGAGGAGGGTTTTGTCATCAATCCCCAGACAGGAGTCATCACCACCACCAGGGAGTTGGACAGAGAGCTACAGGACCACTACACACTAACTGGTACAGTGAATTCCATTGTATTTGAATGTAGTTACTGGTTTACAAAAAGTCGTTATCACAGTAATGGGACATTACGTTGTTTGGTTGGCCTACCAGTCTATGCCAGGGATGGAGGGCTGCCCCCCAACTTTGCCAAGGCGGTGGTGCGTGTGGAGGTCCAGGACGAGAACGACAACGCCCCGGTCTTTGCCAAGCCCTGGTACAAGCTGGAGGTGCCAGAGAACCAGGAAGCCGTGAGGCTGTGCTACCTGAAGGCCTCCGACCCAGACTCAGGCTTCAGCGGGGAGCTGGAGTACAGGATCACTGGTGTGTGTGTGTGTCTTTGTATGTTCGTTTGTGTGCGCGTGCGTGCACGCACTCTGAATAAAAGACATTAAAAGTGTAGTACTACAGAATGATGAAACATGACCAGGTAAGACTGGGATTCTCTTCCTCAGCAGAGGAGGGATATTGAATATGGTGTAAAGTCCTCCCATATGTACGACCAAACGGCACGCGGCTACTCCACATATACCGACATTGTCTGGTCTCATCATTCATCTCATTTCAGCAGGAATACACTCTCCCCCCTCTCGGGAGGTCGAGCCCGTCAGACCATGCGTGCGTACGAGGGGCTGCAAATTTATACGGTGTGCCAGATCACTGGTGGGGGGAGGGGGGGGGGGGAGGGGGGGTTGTTACCGCGCTGTCATGGCGACTTACTGTAGCTCAATCATCTAGGTTCATGCAGTGTTTGCAGTGAACGCATCTTGTAAATGCTGTACATTTACATTTACAGAATTTATTCAGTTGAACACACCGGTTGTCCTACGCAAGCAACCAACATTCTGGTAAACCGCGTTCAGATGTAAATTCTTTCTGGAAGCTTCTTGATTTACATTATAGCCCTCTGGAGCAGACCGGGTTTGTAAAAGCGCCATGGGCGCTTAAAATAAATGCTGCTGCAGGCGCTCTTTTATTAGCAGCTCAGGGCTTCTTTTTCAGTTGAAAAAAGTTCAACTTCTCAGAAGAAAACGGCCTACGTCATCTGCTTTTTTGACAGTTGACCAATCACAAGTGCGTAGTGAGACCTGGTGTTTCCCATAACAACCGTAACAACCGTTTCAGCTGATTTTTATTCCTACATAAAAAATGCCCAGGCCAGCGCTTTTAAGAAGTTACATCTGAACGTGGCAATGATAAAGACAGCAGCATTTCATCATGGCTAACATAGTTATACATTTGACAACATATATTATCTATGCATGTACCATACATACATTTTCTAATGCCATACAGTTCCCAGGAAAACCAATGCTAGAAGCCAACACAACGTGTACCAAAGACAAGCCAAGAGAAAATAGACAAGATAAGATGGAGGTGTTAGTGTGGAAGTTAGTGGAAGCATCAATCCCTTGACCTCCTTCTCCCTTTCCTCAGCTGGGGACCCCAATAGAGACTTCCAGCTGCAGGCTAGCACGGGGGCCCTGTCCACCTCCAGGCCCCTGGATCGGGAGAAGACGTCCGCGTACACCCTGGAGGTGGTGGCGGCCGACCGGGGCAGCCCCGCCCTCAGCACCACGGTGACGGTGGAGGTCAAGGTGCTGGATGTGAACGACAACAGCCCCGTCTTCAGCAGAGGCAGTTACTCCGTGGAGGTCTCTGAAGACGCTCCTGAGGGCTCCCAGATCCTGGAGGTACTGCACTCTGTGCTGAGAGGAGCCATTGAACATATGACAGTTATCATGATGAGGCTTGAGGAGGGCAGCTTGTGTTTTCAACCTATCACTGTCCTTGTACTTTTGTCAACCAATCACATTGGGCCTAATGTTCTTGAAGGTACAGTCCTCAGTTTAATTATTTATAATGTATTAAGGACAATTCATAATAATAGTATTGCACTAGTTTAACCGAGGAAAACACATGTTCAATTGCAGTCCCTGTGTAGAATGCAGCATACTATATGTATATAAATAAAACCATCCTACATAGCAATATAAAAACATAAATATAATTTCCAAACAGGTATTATTAAAAAAGGTTTGTGTCAGGACTCATGATTTAAAAGCCAGGTTAGTTATTCTTAGAAATGCTTACATAATTTGAGCTCGAATCAAAGAAAACTCCCTCAGAAGCTCTGCCCCAGACATTGAAGTGCATTGCAAAGCCAATGGCATTGTTGTTATGAGCAGTGTTCACCACTTTGTTTATGTTCATATTTACGGAGCCAGGCCTGTGTAGAAGTATATAATTATGGATTTTTTTGTCAGCACACACAGAGAACAACAAACTAGCGAAATGCAAGGAGAGATTGGGTGAATTTGACAAAAGGTTAATTAGCTTACCATTATCTTACAATAGCTGGCTATACCTTCCATTTTGGATTGAGGTAATCCCCCTGCTGGTCAGTGAGGTGGACCCAAAACAGGTGAACATGACCCAAAACATGAATTATTAGGAAACACAGTTTTTTCAATCGCTAACAAGCGCTTACCCATACTTCAGATACTTTTTCTAAACTCTTAACCTACACCTACAAAACACAATTGGCCAAATGGATAATTTTCTTCTCAAAAACACATTTAGTTAAATATATACTAACTCTTCATTTCAAAATAGAACACATCTTTCTCTGCACACACTAACTTTACAAAAACACTGGAAATCTGACTCAAAATTAAATTATTCTGTCAAAGAATAACACTTGTTGTCACTTCACAAGGTACATGCAGTCAATCAAAGTACACCAGGATTCAAAATTCTGGCTATTGTTGAAATTACAAAAACTGCATAGACTTTTATGTGTCAGTTTTACAGGT